>OY754950.1:3935613-4094706 GCA_963576515.1 Cryptocephalus primarius
ATTTTCCGCTGTCAAGACCTATTTGTAAGGTCAGTTCATTGATATTCCCATTCTTGTATGGTTTATTTTATTTCCACGTTTTAGTATGATTACTAGAAATATTTTGAAGAGGGTAAAGTGTCAACTCTGTAGAAATTCTCTAGGTCTTTTGAAAATGCCCCCTAATTTGTTCTGTATTTTGATTGACACGCTGTTGTATTTTGCTAACTTTTGCTATTCTTCGATAAAGAGATATACTTTACAACAAACAAAGCAAACAAACAGTTTGTTGTTGAATTTATGGTTCTGCAAGGGTCATATCGTTGGTTAAGCTTCGGCACGTGTTGTTCCTCCTATTTTTTGTGCTACTTTCAATCGTTTTGCACTCTGCATGATTCTACTTTTCGAGAATACTTTTTCAATTTCTACGTTTTCCTCTATATGCTTCTAGATTCTTTGTGCTTAACCTTTTTCTACACAAATGTTCCTTCTGATCGATATGCCATATTCTATTTTCTGACACTTGTTGAATATGCTCTATTTTTGTGTTGTCTCCCTTGGCACTTCCCCTGCGACTTGTTTTAAACCAAATTTAATATGTTTATATGCTTTTTCCAAATTTTCGAAATGAAATTCATTAAGTTCGTGATCCAATGTGTCTGGATATTCTCTTCTTTTCGTTTTGGTCCTGGTTTGTATCTGCTTGGGGCTTATTCCATGAAGAATCATTACATCCATATCTTGTGTCTTTGACTTTAAGAGTGGTGTTAGTTTTAACATCTCATCAAACCTCACATGACAATTAGTACGATTTCCTTCATACCTTAATAATAACTGTAACGATCTTTAGTTGGCCGGTCTCAGAATGTAAACTACAGTTAGATTTGGCCGAGCCACAACCGACCTACGTGTATTCGGGTCTCGAGGTGCATCGTAAATTCCTCCTACGTGTTATATGGTGAAATTGGTATTACTGCAAGGGGTTTTAATTGAGATTGTTGTAAATTGCATTTGCTGCAGTAACCGTTGACGGCTGCTGGGTCAAAATTCTTGTTATTGCGTTGTAAACTTTTTAATTATTACCGAATGTGGAGGGAATTACATTTCTGGCTTAATAAGTGCCGTAGTAACGTTTATTGCTTGAGGAGTGATTAAAATATATAAGCTGTTGAAAACATGGAACAACTGTTATTTACACTGAAGTGTTTTTCGTTTATGCTTTATTATTGTAAGACTTATACGTTTGTATATGAATGATTTTTAGGCTTATTTCCACGACGGGACTTCTAAAAAAATTTCATTGCAGTTTTTTGTTTTGGGATTCATTACATAATATAACGAAATTTATAAACACGACATAAGGTTCGTTTCTTAACTAATCCAAATGAAACTCGTTACAAAAATAGCTTGGGTATATGCTTTGGCTAAGTTCGTTAACCACCCAAATTGGCCCAGTGGAAACAAAATGGCAGCCCGTCAAACTTAATAACAATGCTCTTGTTTTCTTTCTGATGCAGTAATGGTACAAAGCTTTTTTGTAGAGCTTAAAATGTTCTATACCTTTAGTATTCAAGTTACGCAATAAAATATGGGAAAAATACAAATGCCATATTATTTCTATATTATACTATATACAGCAGAACTAGATAGCTGTAAGTGCCACTAAGTAAAAAAATATAGCTTAGTAAATGTCTTGTTCTTCACTTTATGTTCATAATTTTAAATTGTTTGTTTTCAGAAGTGCCTATGAAATAAGCTTCTCCGTCTGGTAGTGCCATCGGGATTTTTCTTGCTGTAATCTCTATAAAGTCGAGGATCATGTTTGTTTGTAAGTACTAGAGTCGATATTCAAGGAAACTTAAACAACTGTAATTTCCAAAAAAATTTTGAATGGCAAATGTACGTCACTGGTTGAGGAACAAAAATAATTCGTCATTGTCGATTACATCTTTATGGTTATGATCCCTTGATCAGTCTCATGACACAACCACGCATAAAAGTCCGGATCTGTAGATCAGACACGTGTATTCTTATGTATTTTTCATCGCTGAATCCGAATCCGAGGTCAGAAAAAAGCCTGCACCCCTGAAATTCGCCCCAGAGGCCAAAAATGGCCCCTGGCTCCTTGGGCCCATGGCCCAAACACAGCCTCACAAAAAAGTCTGAATCTGTAGATCAGACACGTGTATTCTTATGTATTTTTCATCGCTGAATCCGAATCCGAGGTCAGAAAAAAGCCTGCACCTCTGGAATTGGCCCCAGAGGCCAAAAATGGTCCCTATGACACAGCCTCACAAAAAAGTCCGGATCTGTAGATCAGACACGTGTATTCCTATGTATTTTTCATCGCTGAATCCGAATCCGAGGTCAGAAAACGGACTGAATCCCTGGAATAAGCCCCAGAGGCCAAAAATGGCCCCTATGACACAGTCCAACAAAAAAAGTCCGGAACTGTAAATCAGACACGTGTATTCGTATGTATTTTTCATCGCTGAATCCGAATCTGAGGTCAGAAAAAGGCCTGCACCTCTGGAATTGGCCCCAGAGGCCAAAAATGGCTCCTATAACACAGCCCCACAAAATTTATTTGCACCTCTTTGCCTTTTTGGTAAAAAATTTTCATCACCTCGTAGCTCAGTCGCCCTCCAAAAATGCGGTAGAGTCACAAACAATATTCCTTCGAAGGGAATTTATTTAATCATACTAGACAATTCATGCAAAGGGCTAAGAGAAAATATTGGAAAACTTTAGAAAGAATATTCCGAACTATAATAACATTGAACTTCCTTAAATTAGTTACAACAAAGACGATCACTTAATCGATAATTTAACATATAAACCAATTTTAATTGATACCAGCAGCATCGATTAAGCAGATAGTGAAAATTTGAAATCATCTGTCAAACTCTTTCCAAATGTTAGTCTTTACACCGTTTTATTATATACTCCAGTAATTTTTATTACTATTTATTTAACCTACAAGTTTTGGTCCAATGGAAAATAATCAAGAGAAGCGGAGAGTGCCTGTACAGCTTGACCCTTGATTTCCAACTCTGATTCCACTCCATAGTATTGATCTAATCCCCAAGGAGTTATGAGATTTTATTTGCCAAGTTTCGTATTGTATAAATGTAGCTTGCATTTTTCCCTTATGTTACACACGTAACTGAGAAATACCTTCAGACTATCGCTGTAAGCCTTATGTGTAGTAAATTTCGTTTTCAAAAAGTCTAGCTAACGGTACAACGTCGCACCTTACATGTCAGTGTAGTTTCCTCACTTTTGCGTTTTATTTGTAAGATCCTTGGTGAAATTTTTTAATTGCGTAAAATAAATCAGTCGCAATAAACCTTGTAATGAACCAAAAAAAATCTCCATCGCCACAGGAGTCCCACAGGCATAAACAACGTCGCCTAGAGCAATAAATACAACAACGAGAAATTAATGCGCGTACGCCACTGTGGGGTAGCCGCCTGCAATTAAAACTTCCATAGTTATTTGCTTTATGCACACATGCAAGTATACGCGGCGAAATAACTTTATTACCACATCCAGACTCCGTGGCAACTACTCTTTAATAAACTTAAATTGTGTCTTACCATAAATCTGATTGTTTTCTACTACTACAAGCGACCTCAGGGAAGTTTACTAACCTACAGTTAGTAAATTACCTACAAGAGCCACACGAGATAAGTAAAGTGATAAATTTCGGGTGAAAAATCGAGGAATCATAAATATGTTGGGATACAGTAACCGAAAATTTACGAATAAATAGTAAAAGTATGTTTACTACAACCCGGCTGCTCATTCGCCAAAAAATACGCGCATCCACCAAAAGTAGCAGCCATTATTCGCCATAATATTCACGGCGTGGTTGACAATCCTCCGAAGTGAAAAATGACCGCAACATAAACAGCTACAAAGATGCTTAACTGTCGGTAAATCACAATCCTTTATTACTCATATTGTATTCTTTTCGGCGGAAAAAGTAGTATTTAAAATACGAAACCAGTTACAGGCCGCCATACCTTCGGAAGGAGATTAACCGACATCTCGAGCCATTTTTATGTATCGAGTTCCTTCGAAAAGGATGCGAGAGTAAAGTGGGCACTTAATATTTTACTGCTGATCAATTTTAGTGGGCATTTTTATTGAGCATAAAAATACAATATTATTAATGTAATTACCGATAATGGAATATACTGGCACTTCGGAAACGTAATTTTGTTGAACTCTAAATATGTTAGCGTTGCCGTTTTAAAGAACCTTTTGTCTTTATTAAAAGAAGAAGAAGAAGAAGAAGAAGGAGAGTTCTTCACGGATTACTTTATGAACTGTAAACTTTAAAGAGACAAATTTTTTAGAGTCGGAGATTTTAACGCCTTAAGGCTAATCCTAATTTATGTCTACTCGAAACATTAATTTTAAAGTTGTTACGAAAGAACAAATTAGAAAAACATTACAATCTTGTCTCGGATTTGATTAAGTTAGATCACGTGGGAAAGGAAGTATTCGGAAGCACAAATTGTTATTAAAGAACAAATTAGAGAGACATTAAAATCTTGTCGATAAAATGTCGGATTTGATTAAGTTCGTCGATTTGGTACTTCCTTTATTAATTCGCTAGGAAAAAATTGATATTATTCTGTGATAAATATTTTGCTGCGATGTAATGTAAAGTTAAAGTCTGATATGATGCCATTATTATTTATTATAATAATATTTATTGTTATAACAAATAATTTATTATATCATTATTAAATTGAGCAAATTAAAGTTTAAATAGTATCTTTACAGTTACCTACAGTATCTACACTAGATAAAGAGATATCGTTTACACTAGTTAATCTAAACAGAGGGCGAAAAAGAATGATACAAAGATCATGATAGAAATAATTAATGTCAATGCTACTAAAGTCTCTAGAGGATCGGATCATATCACTAGTTCAGTCATACCTGGACTAAAGCTTATACTATAATAATCACTATGTCCTAGTACGACAAATTTTAACTCAATACATTTATGCTTTTCACCACGCTAGAGTTTCTTATAACTAGTAAATCAGTTAACGAACTAGAAGGTTTCTTCAGTCGAGTAGGCTAATCTAGAGATAGAAATCTAGGCTAGATAAAGAGATATCGTTTACATTAGTTGATCTAAACACAGGGCGAAAAAGAATGATACAAAGATCATGATAGAAATAATTAATGTCAATGCTACTAAAGTCTCTAGAGGATCGGATCATATCACTAGTTCAGTCATACCTGGACTAAAGCTTATACTATAATAATCACTATGTCCTAGTACGACAAATTTTAACTCAATACATTTATGCTTTTCACCACGCTAGAGTTTCTTATAACTAGTAAATCAGTTAACGAACTAGAAGGTTTCTTCAGTCGAGTAGGCTAATCTAGAGATAGAAATCTAGGCTAGATAAAGAGATATCGTTTACATTAGTTGATCTAAACACAGGGCGAAAAAGAATGATACAAAGATCATGATAGAAATAATTAATGTCAATGCTACTAAAGTCTCTAGAGGATCGGATCATATCACTAGTTCAGTCATACCTGGACTAAAGCTTATACTATAATAATCACTATGTCCTAGTACGACAAATTTTAACTCAATACATTTATGCTTTTCACCACGCTAGAGTTTCTTATAACTAGTAAATCAGTTAACGAACTAGAAGGTTTCTTCAGTCGAGTAGGCTAATCTAGAGATAGAAATCTAGGCTAGATAAAGAGATATCGTTTACATTAGTTGATCTAAACACAGGGCGAAAAAGAATGATTCAAAGTTCATGATAGAAATAATTAATGTCTATGCTACTAAAGTCTCTAGAGGATCGGATCATATCACTAGTTCAGTCGTACCTGGACTAAAGCTTATACTATAATAATCACTATGTCCTAGTACGACAAATTGTAACTCAATACATTTATGCTTTTCACCACGCTAGAGTTTCTTATAACTAGTAAATCAGTTAACGAACTGGAAGGTTTCTTCAGTCGAGTAGGCTAATCTAGAGATAGAGATCTAGGCTAGATAAAGAGATATCGTTTACATTAGTTGATCTAAACACAGGGCGAAAAAGAACGATTCAAAGATCATGATAGAAATAACTAATGTCTATGCTACTTAAAGTCTCTAGAGGATCGGATCATATCACTAGTTCAGTCGTACCTGGACTAAAGCTTATACTATAATAATCACTATGTCCTAGTACGACAAATTGTAACTCAATACATTTATGCTTTTCACCACGCTAGAGTTTCTTATAACTAGTAAATCAGTTAACGAACTGGAAGGTTTCTTCAGTCGAGTAGGCTAATCTAGAGATAGAGATCTAGGCTAGATAAAGAGATATCGTTTACATTAGTTGATCTAAACAGAGGGCGAAAAAGAATTATTCAAAGATCATGATAGAAATAACTAATGTCTATGCTACTAAAGTCTCTAGAGGATCGGATCATATCACTAGTTCAGTCATACCTGGACTAAAGCTTATATTATAATAATCACTATGTCCTAGTACGACAAATTGTAACTCAATACATTTATGCTTTTCACCACGCTAGAGTTTCTTATAACTAGTAAATCAGTTAACGAACTGGAAGGTTTCTTCAGTCGAGTGGGCTAATCTAGAGATAGAGATCTAGGCTAGATAAAAAGATATCGTTTACATTAGTTGATCTAAACACAGGGCGAAAAAGAATGATTCAAAGTTCATGATAGAAATAATTAATGTCTATGCTACTAAAGTCTCTAGAGGATCGGATCATATCACTAGTTCAGTCGTACCTGGACTAAAGCTTATACTATAATAATCACTATGTCCTAGTACGACAAATTGTAACTCAATACATTTATGCTTTTCACCACGCTAGGGTTTCTTATAACTAGTAAATCAGTTAACGAACTAGAAGGTTTCTTCAGTCGAGTGGGCTAATCTAGAGATAGAAATCTAGGCTAGATAAAGAGATATCGTTTACATTAGTTGATCTAAACACAGGGCGAAAAAGAACGATTCAAAGATCATGATAGAAATAATTAATGTCTATGCTACTAAAGTCTCTAGAGGATCGGATCATATCACTAGTTCAGTCGTACCTGGACTAAAGCTTATACTATAATAATCACTATGTCCTAGTACGACAAATTGTAACTCAATACATTTATGCTTTTCACCACGCTAGAGTTTCTTATAACTAGTAAATCAGTTAACGAACTGGAAGGTTTCTTCAGTCGAGTAGGCTAATCTAGAGATAGAGATCTAGGCTAGATAAAGAGATATCGTTTACATTAGTTGATCTAAACAGAGGGCGAAAAAGAATTATTCAAAGATCATGATAGAAATAACTAATGTCTATGCTACTAAAGTCTCTAGAGGATCGGATCATATCACTAGTTCAGTCATACCTGGACTAAAGCTTATATTATAATAATCACTATGTCCTAGTACGACAAATTGTAACTCAATACATTTATGCTTTTCACCACGCTAGAGTTTCTTATAACTAGTAAATCAGTTAACGAACTAGAAGGTTTCTTCAGTCGAGTGGGCTAATCTAGAGATAGAAATCTAGGCTAGATAAAGAGATATCGTTTACATTAGTTGATCTAAACACAGGGCGAAAAAGAACGATTCAAAGATCATGATAGAAATAATTAATGTCTATGCTACTAAAGTCTCTAGAGGATCGGATCATATCACTAGTTCAGTCGTACCTGGACTAAAGCTTATACTATAATAATCACTATGTCCTAGTACGACAAATTGTAACTCAATACATTTATGCTTTTCACCACGCTAGAGTTTCTTGTAACTAGTAAATCAGTTAACGAACTAGAAGGTTTTTTCAGTCGAGTAGCCTGATCAATCATATGCGTCACACTGAAAGATCCTAAGAAAGTATTAAAATAATCTTTCGAATATAAAGACCTTTTGGAACTGAAACAATGATATGGGGACTTTGGGTCCTTTCCTTTAGGATTAAAATAAAATTTTGAAACTTCCTCAAATCACCTAGATATACTTTGGATGTTGAAGGTTTTAGAAGAACCCCTTGAGTCGTCCTTCCAGATTACTAAAATTTTTTAAGGTTTAGAATTAAAATTGAAAAGTTTAAAGTTCCCACATTAACTTTGATACTAAATTTAAAACTTACCCTTTCGAAATTTTAAAGAAACCACATACAGTTCTTCTTTAGCACAATTCATGCTTTGTATTCTTTGAAATTATATTTAGAAAGCTTCTGCAGCCCATCTAAGACCGTTTAGGAAACTCTAGATGTATTTTGTGGTCATCAGAGAATTAAAAAATTTCCAACACAAACTTGGATTCGATTTTAAGGCATTTTATCCTTGAAATTTTATAACGTTTATAATTATTAACGAGGACATATATCGGTTAAATCGTAGATTGAATCACGTCAATTGTTATGGTTGCTATGTTAATAACCACTAAAGCAAGCCTTCCAATCCGATTACACGTATCGGTGATATGAAATTATTTCAATCTAGAGCATTTCAGTTGTAATTAATCCACCAATCAACACAACAAAAGAAAGGTAACATATTTTCCAAGAACACACACCGTTGGCTTCATAGCATAATATAATGCACAGATAAGTAAGTTTGATAAAAGAAGTGCAAGACTGCAAGCAGTAATGTAACAATTGAATACTTACTGATATCCTTTCTTTTGCAATAAACCCTTCATGACGTTTGACATTTCAGTGGCGTACACTCTATCAAATAGAGGGGCAATGTGGGCGGTCACCTCCCCATCTCCAGCGCCTAAATCTAGTAGAGTTTGAGCTCGCCATTCGTCGTTTACGTTCAGTAATTTCTTAAATTGCGGTTGAGACAAAACAAACATCGAGCCACGTTGCAGCCATCTGAAAAAGAAAAAATTACTAACAAAACCTCTACATCAACCGTAACCGTTTCCTTAAGAGGAAATATACTCGGAGGGAATTAACTTCATCGGATTTAAACGAAAGCTCGACGTAATTAAAACCGTTCGGCTGTGATTTTTAAAACGAGAATTTTAATTCGTTTTCTGGAATTGATGAACGCTAATAATTTTCGATAAGCTCTTCGTTTTACAACCAGAGGAGCTGTCCTTAGCCGAATAAGTGCCGTTTTAAATGTTGCTCATTTGAATTGAATTGCATAGCTTCATGGAAATACGCTAGTTATACACTTTTAAGTACTTTTTTATATTGGTATTATGGTTACGAGAGGAGCGAATGAATATTAAAAACTTACGGGAAACGGTCGTTCAAAGTTGAGTTTTCTAATTTGTTTAGTAAATGCATCAGTATTGTAATTTAAGAATACAAGTGGCCTAATAACCAGCCAGAAACATTGATTAAATTGAATTATTTATCGACTTGTACTTACGTATTATATTATCAAATAAAATAAAATTACTGGTCACTTAAAAAAATGTAATGACTAATGGGACAATTTATTCCACAACCTTTTATGTATGTATAAATGCTGTCTGATTTCATTCGTACATGATTAACACATACACCGTTAACGCTTTATACGTATTTATTTTAATATAGATCGAATCTCAGAACTACAAACTTCGCCTGGTCTATTTCGCTAGTACTGCAATCTACTTGTTAACGATGGCATCCAATCATAAGCCTGCTTTAAATTCCTTCACGCTTTCCACCATTTTCGCAATCGAGGAATCGCCTTTGGCTTCGGAATTATTCTGTCTTGGTGATTACTGAGAAAGCTAGAGCTGAGAAAAATTAGAAATCGACAGTCGCGTATCGATGTACATAATCCCAAAGTAAAAGTATAGTAAGTACTCTATAACCAACAGATGGATTTGATAGCACGATAAAATCTGGTTCGAGCAATGTTGTTACGTGGCATATTCAGCGAGGCCTTTTTTATAATCCTTCGGTACAAATTGAACGCTCGCACCTGTGGGGATTCAATTAATAATCAGCATCCAGTTCCAATTTAAAAGTAGCTCCGTTTACAATATTTCTATATAATAATTAGACGTACACGACGGCGCTTTTACATTTTAAAACATCTTAAACATAACACTTAACGACTTGTGTTTGTGCGAGTTGTCCTTGAGTGGAAGTCCTAGTGTCCTTTAATAAAATTAAAATTATCGCTAATGACACGGTAAATATTTTAAGATTACCCGTAATTAGTAGCTGTGCTCAGAAGATGGGGTACAATAACCGGTCGATGGTGAATTCAAAAGTAATTAGGAAACAGCCAGGGTTGTAAGATGTTATATTTATTTTTCGTAGAGATACCAACATAATCGATAATATATTTAATTTTTATTTACATATATTATGTGTGTAATGCGGCTTTCATGGTACCAGGGAAGCTATCACATTTATTTGTAGCATTTCAAACGATTGATTGGATGTTTTTCGCCATCTAGTGACAAGCATTACCACAACACAAAAAACCATAGTGTTGTATCAGGTAAAATAATCGGGTATTTGGTTCGTGTAATTCATCTAATTCATTCATCATATTTCATAATTTTTTTCTTAATGTAATCTTCTTCTTTAATCTTTTAATGAATAATATAGTATATATTGTATACCAAGTGTACTGAGAAGTAGGCAAGCAAGTGCTATATGGAGATTCCGCCTGGCGCCCATATTTTACGGTGGCAACAATAAGCGATGTTGCCGTTATCACCCTTGATGTTCCACCAGACTGCAACTTTAATCTGGTATTTTTGACTGTTGACGTCGGAATATCTTTGTTTACGTTTTTAGTTCGCGGATTTATCAACATATTTCATATTGTTCTTTTAATGAATAATATAGTATATATACCAAGTGTACTGAGAAGTAGGCAAGTAACTGTTATATGGAGATTCCGATTCGCGCCCATATTTTACGGTGGCAACAATGAGCAGGGTTGCCGTTATCACCCTTGGTATTCCACCAGACTGCAACTTTAATCTGGTATTTTTGACTGTTGACGTCGGAATATCTTTGTTTACGTTTTCAGTTCGCGAATTCATCAACATATTTCATATTGTTCTTTTAATGAATAATATAGTATATATACCAAGTGTACTGAGAAGTAGGCAAGTAACTGTTATATGGATATTCCGAATTGCGCGCACATTTTACGGTGGCAATAATGAGCGATGTTGCCGGTATCATTCTTGGTGTTCCACCAAACTGCAACTTTAATCTAGTATTTTTGACAGTTGACGTCCGAATATTTTTATTTACGTTTTCAGTTCGCGGATTTCAGCTTTATAGATTGAGAGAAAAATGCATGCTGAAAACCTTACAACTGTACCAACTGGTCCTTTAAGAACTCGCTTTGATTTGAGGATAGAGTGTTTACTAAATATGCTAAAACAACTCAACAGCAGGTGTACAGAATTGATCGTGTCGCTGACTAAATATTTTGAGGAGGAAAATGATAATAATGGACTTCTCCTTCCGCCTACGGCCGTCGAAGAAGTAAGTATAGACCGCTACGTCGATAATAAGCCCGGAATTTTTAAATCTGTCTATGAAGACAGTATCTGGTCTGTTATCATTCACCGTGCGGTCTCTGCAAATCGGTCTGTTCCAGTAGATAAGGTGTAGAAAGGTAAACTTCTAGTAAGACTCTGGATGAACACTTTGCATTTTAGAACTAGCTGTAGTTATATTATCTTGGCAATCTGCCTCTTGGGAAGTTAACATTGCCCACCAGAGAATTACAGTCATACAACCATTACATTTTCTTCTTGGGAACTATAAAAATATGCTTTAATTTTGTGTTCCAGTTTCCTGTACACTTGGTAGGGATTGATAAGACCACGTCCGCCGTGGGTTCTATGTCGGTATGGCAGCCCTGGATGGTGACATCTGAATTCTAAATCAATTACTGAGTACTTCACCACAACGAAGGAATGAATGAGTACGGGAATCGATCAGGTATTTATTGCTTTTACTGTTCGGTTTTGTAATCCTCTTTAAAATGCAGTAGAGAATAATAAGCATTATTCATATTCTTGATCGATAAAATCTATAACCAGTCATCCTCACAATCGTCTCCAAATTAAAACGTCAGCGTTTTGTCTTTTTTCAATCTTTATCGTGTCTCCAAAATCCAACGAAAATGTTACTTCTCAAATCACAGCCTACTGAGGAGCGTGTTTTTTAGAGCCCTCGATATTTATTTGCCTGTGCTATGCCCCAAGTGTATCTCTCCTCCGGCTCGTTCTCCTAGAAGCACCTTGTCCTAGGGACAGGTCGTCACCTCATCTCTCTCTTTCCTCACTAAAGCAACCCCTTGGTATCAAATTCGAACACCATCGCCACCGCCGCCACCGTCAACGTCCTGTTTTATTCATGGGCCGGCCGCACCCCCGACTTAAACGACGTTTCGGCAGCATTAATCTTGCTGTTCGAGGCTACCGACACACAATATGAGGAGCCTGGCATCGTGCCTTCCATCCAAAATCATTTTCTATAGATATTTATGAAGTTATTACGGCGAGGTTTAATTTCATTCTTACGCCCAGAAATTACCCTTGTTGCGGGAGTGATTTATGTTTCTTTTGATGGAGTGAGGCCCGCTGGGGTGCTCTTCGAGGGGAATAAGGAATGTACCTGGAACATCCCTTGCGTTTTTATAGTTATACGATGATATAATTAAATCAATCGAGCACAGTTTTTCTCAGTCGATGTATTTTTAATAAATATAGCATTCTTTAAAGGTATGTGTTGCATATCTTTCTTTAGGCTTTCAGGCTAACAAAAAAAAGCCTCGCTTCAAAAACTTAAGGCCCCCAAAAAGTAGGTTAAAAGTAAATTTGCCATAGGGGCATTCCATGCCAACTGAGCAGTCGATCCCACGTCATCCTCTCGGATTTGGCTCAAAATTGGTACATCGATTAGTACCATTGAAAAAAGAATGTTCCTACATTTTCAGCTCAATTGGTCACTCCCAGCGCCCTGGAGCTCAGTTTTAAGTTTTCAGGCATTTTTTGACCTCTAAGTGCCCGAAATAGGTTTTTGGCGTACTACCAAGGTATTTTGACGTGAAAAATGGCCAAAAGTACACAGAAGATGCCAAATTTCCCGTAGAACACGATCCCGTTTGTCGATATTTAGTAAGGGAAGCTCAGAAAACGCGATAAACTGCTTTTTTTTCAAAAATCGAATTGCTTCAAGACCTACGCTTCAAATCGTCTCAAAATTTAGGAAAAGACTCTTTGATAGTTGGTCTTTCGAATGTCTATACGCGCGTAGTGATCATTATATATAAAAAAAAGTTACACGCGTTTTACGCATTTTAGAGGGGATTTTCGGTGATTTTTTTCGTTATAATCCATGCATTGGCCCTATTTAGTTGGATATTAGTTGGATTTTTTCTCTCTGAAGGTGTTTTCCTTCTTTCTTAGTCTTTACAAACACAGAAATTCCTCTCAGTGATTTAAAAAAGCAAAAAAAAATCATTTATTCATGAATTTTTCTTGAATTTTTGATTTTTGATCAAAGTCACATTTTTCCAGGTTCCTTTCATTATTCATGAAGGAAGACCGAATTCTATATTAAAAACCGATCACACAATCGGCAAATTCAAGAAATATAAGGATCAAGGGAATTTGGTAAATGAAATGGACTGCTGAGTCATGTACAAGAACATTAATATGGGGATGTGCAGCGGCGCCAATGATTTTAATGTAGAGTTTCTTGTTTCTTACTGTGATTTTCATGTCTTAGATTATATACTATATATATATTTCTTCAAATAATAGAGCTAAGCTGTAGAAAATGTAAATTTCATCAAAAATCAAAAAAATTACGAAAAATTCATGGATAAACAATAATCTTTTCCTTTTCTAACCCACTGAGAGAAATTTCTGTGTTTATAAGGACTGAGAAAGAAAGAAAACACTTTCAGAGAGAAAAAAAATCCCACTAATATTCAACTGAATAGGGCCAATTCATGGATTATAACGAAAAAAATCACCGAAAATCCCCTCTAAAATGCGTAAAACGCGTGTAACTTTTTTTTTATATATAAAGATCACTACCCGCGTATAGACATTAGAAAGACCAACTATCAAAGAGTCTTTTCCTAAATTTTGAGACGATTTGAAGCGTACGTCTTGAAGCAATTCGATTTTTGAAAAAAAAAGCAGTTTTTCGCGTTTTTGGAGCTTCCCTTACTAAACAAACGGACTACGGGATCGTGTTCTACGGGAAATTTGGCATCTCCTATGTACTTTTGGCCATTTTTCACGTCAAAATACCTTGGTATTACGCCAAAAACCGATTTCGGGCACTTAGAGGTCAAAAAATGCCTGAAAACTTAAAACTGAGCCCCAGGGCGCTGGGAGTGACCATTTGAACTGAAAATTTAGGAACATTCTTTTTTCAATGGTACTAAGCGATGTACCAATTTTGAGCCAAATCCGAGAGGATGACGTGGGATCGACTGCTCAGTTGGCATGGAATGCCCCCATAGAAACCGTAATAACAAAACAAAAGATTTGTTCGTAAGCTATGAAGCTGCAAATGTTTTAGTGCTTCTTCTCTGGGGTCTTCCCCCAGAGAAATGCCAATTTTTTGAGCGCAATTTTCCTAAGTTGTATAAAAATGCTACATTAGAGTTGGTATGTTAGTTAATAATTAATCTAAATGCAATGTAATTATAATAGTAAAATGTAAGTTTAAAAATCGTACTGTTTTCCTGACGTTAATTGTCATGTAAAATTTTGTTATAATCTATGAGACTGGTTCCAAGAAGTTTCAATTTTCTTTACCCATAGCTCGATGATCATTAGGATCGTTTGGGTTAAACTCTATGAATGTGTTAATAAGCGCGTCTTCTCCTAGTCTTTCCTACACCTGAGTTACGCCCTAAAAGTGTACACTAGGGATCCCTTAGGACCGTAGACCGTGACGATACGATACCCAAAAAAGAAAATTCAAAAATGAAACAATGCAAGCAATTACAAGTTATTAGACTTTTAGACTAGAATTAGACTAGAAAAGTTAGACTTTTAAACGTTCAATGCAAACGAACCACAGTGTATTCAGAAATATTATAAGTGTTAGGGTGGTTCATGAAAAATCCCCCATAACCTAAATGGAAATAAATTAGCAACAATTTCACCTGTGTAAAAATGTAGTAGTCTTGTGAACTAAATATAAACATAACCGTTACGTTGATTAAGTGCAGTAAAAAACTCCAAATCTGACTATGTTACGTTTAGATTGTAGGGTTAAAATTATTCCCATGAGGCAAAATGGTTATGGGAATCAATAGCAACAACTAGGAAGTGATAGGAAAAATCAGAAGACAGGTGCAGTGATTTGCCGCACAAAATTGACTAATAAATCTGTTGAAAAGAATACAGCACTGGAAACGTATCATTCTGTTCAGAGATTGTGGGTGTGAGTTACAGCTGCAGAGGAGCGAAGGAACATACCCGAGGCATAGCGAAGACATAACTAGGTACAACACAAATTCTCGGTACTTGCGCGATGTATATAATTTTGATATATAGCAATAAGAGCTTAATGCGCCGACCGTTCAAAGCGAATCCAATCGTGTATAAATCAGTTATTAAGCGAGAATCTGACAGGGCACCAGCGCAATTTTCTGTATATACTTAAGTGTTAGCTTCGCGATCGCGATACAACAATGGAAAAATGGACACCTTTGAGTTTTACTAACGAAACATTTCCGGGAGTGTTAAGAACGATTTTCTGAAATTTGCTACATTCTTTGAAAAATGCCTTACAAGCTAATGCGCTCTGTGGAATCATAACCACTTTAATATGGTACAATATAGCTCATCAGCTACAAAAAGGGTCAGGAGCGCCTGTTATTTTATCAAGGGTATAGGAACTAAAAATTACATTATTAACAGGTGTGAGTTTATGAGCATTGTGTTCTTTTAAATTGCCAATCAAAGTGTGGTTGTTGCTCTTGGGGTTTGGTATTGAGCACCCACCTACTGATAGTACAAAAGACATGCAACAGAGCAATTTAAGAAGGAAAATGAATATAAAAGCGAAAGGGACGTACGTTGTTTGAGAATTAAAGAGGAAAACTCAAGGACAAAAATAAGAGATCAAAAATCCCGGAGGAAATTGACGATGTATCCATCATATGACTTTCTCATATGAGGCACGCGATCTGTTTAGAACCTCAGGAAATCCTCAGGGTGATAGGGAGATTTAATATGTTTTTCGGATTTAGAGGACCTCAAAACGTTCAAAAAACAATACTTTCTCACTTTAAGAGGACCGCATATGAGGAAGTAAAAAAACCTGTTACTGAACATTGACACCTAATGGAGTAGTCATCATCAGATAGTATCTCCTTCCCTTAAAAAAAATTAATAAGGCAAACCTGAGCAAGTGTGATCTGATAAGTGTCATTAGGGTATAAGGTTGTATGCACGCTGCAAAGTTACCAAGAACAAACAGGTAACGGCCCCATCTGTTGCTGTAGTAGCGACTCATGAGTGTTTACCAAACAATCAGTTCACAGATTCTTTGACATCTCTATTGTTTTGGGAAGAACTGATAGCAGTGCTTGGTAACCAAAGTTAGTTCGGAAAACATCAGTGTCAACTAATATTCTGGGTTCGAGCTATTAAAATAAAATTCGAAATGTTTTCGCTATATATAACGCCCTTGAAGCGATATGAAGCCCACTATGGCTGTAATCATGAATACTGCAGAGATACTTTAAGTCAAAATAGGCCAGGATTTTGTGGCGTAGGTTACATGTAACTCATGAGGTTGTTAATAGCGTCACCCAGCGCTTGGTAGCTGCACGGATGCAATTTTCATGAAAGCCTTGCCTATACTGAGGAATTTATTCCTGTAAGTTTTGAATGATACGCCTTTTCATGCGTCTTTCGCTGACTTTCTCTCTCTCCCTCTCAGTCTCACCTTTCCATTCCAATTATCCTTGTAGCGGCTACCAAGCGCAAGGCGGCGCCACAATCGCCCACGACACTGACGTCTAATACTTGCCGGAAAAACTGACGTTTCCGGCGTTTTCCCTATGCAACTTGGATATCCTTCTCTATAGTATCGATAGTTTTAATATTATACGATCAGTACCGTGTTGCCACGCTTTTACTTGTTGTTCGTGATCACAAATCAACGAACTGTGATTCGTTGGTTTCTTACAACTGGCACAGTAGGCGTTAACAAACAAACTATTATTTCCTAGGTTTAACTTTCTAACACGTGCTGAAGGGAAGAGTCCAAATGATTGAGTAAAAACCTATGTTTAATGTAGTCATCCGACAATACCACCGTCCTAAATCACACCGGTCGTAAACAACCTTCATTATACTTGCAATTAGTCTTTTAATAACGGGTTTCTCAATTACTTGAGCACTTTGTAATAAACATCTTGAATTTCGACAGTGATAAAAAATCTAATGTAAAGATCAAAAAATAAGAAGTGAAAGTGAAAAGAGAAAAGTGAAAGAAGATAGTGAATAATCCTTTTAAGCCATGACAAGAATCTGAAAAGTAACACAAGGGCATACGAAAATGTCATTTTACACTGGCAATAAATAATTTTTATATAAATCGATGGATACGTAGGAACAAATGTTCTAAATAATATTGTATTAAAGAATTTAAAACGGTGTTTTGATGTTCATCATTAATTTCTACACCGATTTACGTACCAGTAGGTGGTTAAAAAGCATTTAAACTCGTGTTCGACTGATCTATAAGATCCCAGGGGCGTCGCACCGATTACCGCTAATAACAATAATCAAAATGGGAAAAAATTGACGGTAAAGGTCCGCGCATGCGCACCCTGCATGCGATTGAAACTTAATTTTTCACTCGCGGCCATCAATTTTCTGCTTTGCATATATCAAACATAAAATATCGTCGTACTATATATTTTTGACAAGACGTATTTCGAGCGGGAAGTGCTTCGATTATAATTAAAAGTTTCCGAGCTGTTCCAGCTCAGTAAGATAATAAATACCTGGCGTGGAAGTTTTGTAAAGCTCCCCTGCACATAACATTATGAATAAATTACGGGGAATTGTAGTAATTTCGCTGACGGGGGATGCTGGGAGGCCACAAACAAAATGTTTCACGTTTAACTTATGAATAATTTTTAATAAATCCTCGAAGGTTTCCTTCGGTGAGAGTTCCAGTTCGGCTGGGGCAGGGAAGAGAAATAACCGTCGTATTTTCCTTAAAACGTCATAAATATTGTTAATGTTTTCATTCGCTTCGGAACAGAAATAAAAGCAATTTCAGAGAATAATAAGTTGATCGAAAGAAGAAAAATAGTTTAATAAGAAAGAGGAAAATGGAGGCTCAGGCGGCTCGGCTTCCGTCGCCCCACCACCGCCGCGCCTCTCTTCCTTCAATCATTTTCAATATGAAATTTTTATGTATTGATCGAGTTTTTTAGGCTGCAGGGGTTGATTGGAGAGCCACCGAACGAAACGAACGGGACGCGGGTCGGGAGGAGCGAGCGAGCGAGAGAGAAGGAACGGGAAAAGTAGGAGCGATGGGGGGACGAAGGGGAAGCGGGAAAGAGAGAGAAAAAAAGGGGATGAAACACCACCACCGACGCGGCGCGCTGTCACCTCTCGATGCCGGACATTGTGGTCCGATGGATTTTTAATGTTATTACGTACACAAAGGATCTTCTTTCGGCGGGATCTCGACGACGACAAAAAGAATCCTTAAACGCTCCAGAAGATTTATAATGTGTTTTTAAGTTGATGTATGAAAATTGAGAATGTGGAATCATATTGAACAGGATGTGTCGTTATATTTATCTCTCGGCCTCCGTTAGCGGCGGCGGCGGTTTAGAGTTCGTCGTGAATGATAAATGATAAACCAATTTTTGCTCAACAGGAAATTACCATTTCAACTCTAATTGAATATATCAGGTGACGCTCGCTAGTAAATTTTATTCCGTTTATCTCTTTCACATCTCTTGTACTCTTGCATATTAAAGTGTACTCCATTTTGAGATGAAACTCACTGTATACGCCTAAATTTATCCATAAAACAAACAAGTGGAAACATTTAAAAACTACTTATTAATACATATATAAACAATTAAGTTGAACTGGCGGAAAAGGAGAAAGGAAGAAAAACAACAAAATAAGTTCAATATAATGGACATAAGTGAATGAAAGAAGCACTATAAAGAACTACGGAAAAAGACCACGATTTGAATTACAATACAAGGAGATTCAAGTTGATAACCAAGAAGTAAATTCTTCTAAAGTAAAGTTTTTCACAAATGCAATCAGGTAAAGTTCACTAAAAGAACTTAATTCTCGGTTTTTATGTACGTGCATTAACTTTTGTGTAACGCGAAAACATGTATGACCATCCAGATCGTCTGCTGATATGATATTCTGCACTTATATTCTTATTTAAAGCAGATATTAAATTCCACTTAAATTCCGATTTTATATAAATTTCATATTTCATGAAGTATTATATCTACCGTTTTGGCTATTTTGTTAAAATTTGGTGAAACATTTAGTAAATACATATTTTCTGTAGTAATCATATTGTTTATATACTTTGTTAGAAGTAACGCCTCTAACTTTGTCATATACGATGTTGCTCCATTTTCTCTAAGTGGCCTAAAATATTGGGTAAAAAATAGCCTTCTTACTTATAAATCTGAAATCATCAATTATTTTTGACTACTCTTGCGAGACAAACTTGGAGAACCCGAAATCTGGATCTATAAATTTAAGACACAAATGTAGTAACACTCTTCTCCTTTTGCATATCATATCTTCATTGTCTATTATGATTTACTGTTACTATTGAAGTCTTTTGGAACATTGATTCACTTGAATCATAACCTTTGTTTAATTCACCAAAATAATTTATAAGCAATATTAATTATTCTATTTTCAACTGTTACATACAATCTTAATTACTTGGAACTCCAATCTTGCTAAGTTTTGAACTTTTAATAACCTTATAATTTGCATTTATAATTTTCTACACAATTCAGCTGGCAAAAAACGACATGAATTAAATCGCTTTTAATTGGAAGTCTCCTCAACTCTTCTTCATATTTTTAATTTTTATGATAACGACGTGACAAGTTTCTTATATCTTAAAATTTTGCATTTTCGGGTTTGATCGCAACAGGTGAATGTATTACATTTTTAATTAAATATTTTGACTCTTTCATTTCGTTTGCCGATTCTGATCGTTTACACAATTTGGATGCCAGTAAGAGTCGAAGTTCTACATTCTGCTCTAGTTCGTTTGGGAAAATATAGGTTTTCCATGGCTTTCGGAGAATTAAAATAATTTGAGATTTATACCAAACTTCTAAATTCGATTTTAAAGCACTTTCGATCGATCGATAGTTAACAGTAGACGAAATTCGGAAGAGTACCAAAAATGGAAAGGCGGCAGGGCCTGGAAACATTCCCATTGAGTTAGTGAAAAATGGACCAGTGATATTAGATGAAGTGGTAACAAAGATATTTAATAATTGTCTGATGAACGAGGACGCAATCTTGGAAGATTGGAATATAGCACATATTACATCAATATATAAGAAAGGGAGGAAAAAGGGAGGAAAAGGGAGGAGAAGAAAGGAAATGATAACCAAGAAGTAAAATAGTTAACAGTAGACGAAATTCGGAAGAGTACCAACAAAATGGAAAGGCGGCAGGGCCTGGAAACATTTCTATTGAGTTAGTGAAAAATGGACCAGTGATATTAGATGAAGTGGTAACAAAGATATTTAATAATTGTCTGATGAACGAGGACGCAATCATGGAAGATTGGAATATAGCACATATGACATCAATATATAAGAAAGAGGATAAGAAGAATTGTAGCAATTAAGGTGGCATCAGTGTAATTAGCGCAATGGGAAGGTTGTAAGACAGAGTACTAAAACAGAATTGAAAAAAATACGATAGAAATAGAACAGGACAGAACGAGGATGGTGCAGGACGATCATGTATTGATAATACATTTGTCCCTGGATATCAAACTTGACATCTTAAATCATCGATGATAGAACACTTCTATAGTGTAGAGCCATGATGAAACTGATGAATAAGCTAATAAAGCAAGAAGCTAAATAGTTTAAGTTATCTAGCAAGAGACCTTTTCTGGAAAATTAAATACTTCACCAGAGATTCTTAAACCAGAAACTGGTTCATCGAAGATCAAACTGGAACCTGACGAGGAACCTGCAAAGTCGACATTATGGAGGTGTGGAAATCCTATAGTAGAAAGATATATAATGACAAAGAGAAACATGACCATGCCAGCCATTACGAGAATCTAGAAAGAGAACCTCAAAAGTGAAGTGGAAGCAGCTGGGAACAGCCGTAAATAAATTGAAACATCATAAAGGACCAGGTCGATGCCTAATGACAGCAGAAATCATAAAAGACCTAAACAACCCCGAATAAAAATACTACACCTGCTCTGCAACAACATGTGGCACACCAAATGATGGCTCGCCGACTGGACACGTTCTGTTGTCACTTTCCACAAGAAAGGCGGCTTACACAAGTTCAGCAATTATCGAACGATTTTATTCATCTCGCAGGCCAGTAAGGCATTGCTGCAAATTATGAAGACAGATTAAAAGCTATCCTACAAAGAGAAATTCCAGCAGAGCAAGCACGATTTGTCAAGGGTAGAATGCCCCGTGATTATCTACTAAATATACGCTGAATCATAGAAAAAGCAAAAGAATTCAACGTACCCATCTATATCTGCTTCACCGACTACAGAAAAGCCTTTGGCGACGTCAGATGCCATTATTTATGGAAAATACTTAAACAAATTGGGAGTGTTGCAACATTTCACTTCTCTTATCACGTATTGTGCCATCGGGATCAGTTAGAATACTTGACACAAAAGAATTCTTTCCTAAACAGATGTAAGGATAGAAAGGAGGCATCCGCCCAGAGAATAAATGACATGTTTTACAGGCGATACAGCTCTACTTGCAAACAATGAAGAGGAGCTAATCGACTTATCAGCTGCTCAGAGTTCCCAATATTGACATGAGGCTGTGAGTCGTGGACTCAGCCAGGTAGAGAGAAAGAAGATCGATACCGGAATGTATAGGAGAATGATTGGCATTGTTTGATACTACGAAGGCTGAAAAATGGTGTCAAACATCTCACTTACAAAAATCACCAAGGTATAAGAATTTTAGTGACTGCAGCAATTGTCACCGACTGCGTAGATTCAAAGGAAAATTTTAAAACACCAAGGTTTATAATTTAAAAGAAAAACGACAAAGGAACGACCAATCTGACGTCTCATTTATGTCCATCCTGGCAATAAAATTGATGATCGAAATTGATGAAAAGTGATGATATCATATTGACGGTCCATCTCTAGATTGCAAACACCCTGAATACAGTGTCCATTTAAATTAATTTAATCCCTTTAAACCTTTTTCAACAAGTAAAAATCATATGTGATACCCATCGACATTTTTAAACTGCAAGGAAGTCTTGTTTCGTCTCGTTGAAAAGATAATTTTCTTCTTTGCAAATTGTATGAATAATGAAACTCTTAATACCACTGTACAAACTTCAGGCAATTTAGGGATATGAAAAACCTTTTGAAATTCATCCAAAAAGCAGGGAGAAATAGAATAATACAGGTTTTTAGTAAAAAAAACAACATACTACACAATATTTGGTCTTTCGTTTTAGATATCATGTTCCTAACAAATTGTTTTGCGTGGAGTTTTTTCAGTTAACTTTCTATTTTTCGGTGTATTCAGTTTATTTTCCCTCTTCGATCTTCCAATATTTTCATGGGATTTTGTCTTTCAAAGATGAAAGACGTATAAATAAAAGGAAGGTAAAACTCGTGCACTAACAACGATATTTTCTTTTTAAACGATTCGATAAAGGGATAATTGAATGAAGTGCAAAACGATACCATTGTAAAAGTGGAGATTTGAGCTGAAAAGTGTTCTATGAGTTTATATGTTTGATGGTTAACTAAATTTTTAAATTCAGTTAAACGTTAAAAGCCAGTGAGCCATTTGTTCTCTAAATTATATTTCGAACATCTTCCATGTTTCATATTGTTAGTTAATTTTAAATTTTTTAATTTTAACACCATTTTATAATACTATGATTAATTTGATATAATTAATTAACTCTTTTTTGGTAAAAATAATCTACAATTCCACGTTTCATTCTAACCATATTAACGATGATAGTCGAAGGTTTCATAAACACTTCAAACGTAAAAAGAAAACTGAAGCAATTAAAGGAGTCGATAGGGAAAAAGAGCGGACGGTGATGAACCAGAACCGTTGAAAATGTGGAACGTACAAAGTAATCATTGATAGGGGCAATACCACGTGAAATGGGCAAAAGCTTTGTAGAAATCGCCGGCAATGTGAGTAAACAATAGGCCTAAGGCATGGCCGACAAAGCATCAATGCCAGACGGGCCTATTCAATAGAACACGGCAACAAAAAGTTTCACTCCTCTGAAAATAATCAATTTAACCGTCACGGTGCAGTAACATTACCCCTGTGAATTACTCATTATTGAATATAAATGTTACTTTTTTTTTAATAAAAATTTCATTACTCCACTGGCAACAAAAACTATCGCTTGTTATTCAAATTCGAACAATATTCCAGCAAACGATCATATTAAACATAAATAAGAAAATTATCGGGAATATTAACGTTGCAAATTAAACTTTGCGAAAATTTTATCTACAATCAAATTGACCAATAAAATGCATATATTAACGACGATTTCGTGCGGTGCTGGTTATTAACGTGTAACATACAGGCTGCCTCCGTTGTGGGAAACATGCCTAATTAGAGTAAAAATGCCGATAAGTAAGAAACGGCCTAATTACAGAAAGAAATTGAATCAGAAAGGGGTTACTAATACGAAAAATATTTCACTGCCTAACAGTGTTCCTCTTGTGGCCAGGGTCGGTATTACTGCTATAAAGCTAATTACTTTCCAATTAGACCTTTAGATTGCAACAGATATTTACTATGTAATACTTTGAAATTAATTGAGCCTATTGTTGTTATTAAAAAATAAGTTAGGATTAATCTATTTAGTTATGAATTCTTTTCAGTAATTACTCCATTTAGTACGACTTTTAGTGTCGTGTACGAAAATTGATTATTACTGAATAATAATTAAATAAATAATATACGAATAAATCTAGGAAAACGTTGCCCTTTTTTGAACTATTTACATTACCCCAAATAAATAAATTAGAACATTTTCTATCCAACACACCACGTAGATTGTAACATTATCATCATATTGACATCACTTCCAACATCAACTCTTTAAATTTTTTAAGTTATAAATTTGAGTGATTATCGGTGATATTATTGAAATTAAATACTTACAGTTTTAAAATGTGACGTTAAAATAATATAATACGTTGGAATTTTCTCGAGCGCCATCACGTGTCCAGTAGATGAAGAGAGAAGATTGTTCTCGATGATAGTCAAAGCAATTCGAAGAGTTTTCGATACTTCTATACGTGCCCTCTAGCGGATTATCAAGGGTCCTGAGGGGTCCCGAGGGGTGCACTAGGGGGTGGAACTCAGAGGGAGGGAGAAGGGGAAAATGAGGCTAAGGATTAAAACAAAGATATACATTTCTTCTAACATCTTACTTCACACTGACGTAAAAAAGGAAAATTATTTTTGGTGCAAAAGGGGTGGCTAGGTAGAGCGGCATGAGGGTAGCAAGATAGGGCAATTAATTTGATCCAAAAACAAAGGAGAGGAAAAGTAGAGTGTTTCATACATTATCTGGGGTAGAAATTGCGAGGTCTGCACGTGAGGCAACAGTGGCTGTTAATGCCATTTAGGTACTATTAACTTTTTCCGCGACTTCTTCTGTTCTTTAGGCAAGAGTGTCCTTAGCTCGATTATTTGTTGTGTGTTCCACACTAGATCGACGATTATGATTATTTTGCAAGGTTAGATGAATGTGGTCGTGATTTTTTGGGATAAATCAATGTGTCTTTTTATTGTGCTAATACTTCTTTTGTTTAACGCTTATTGTGTAATTTTGATAGGGAATAATGAAGAAAATGTAACCACTGCCTTGTTAAAAGATCAATAAATAATACTTTCGGAAGGAATAGTTAATGAATCTATATACTGCGAGAAAGTAAGGAGAAATCCCCACATTAACTATCCCGAATGAGGAAAATTAAATAATTTCTGCATTAAAAGCTTTCAAAGAAATCACTGAAACTGAAGCTAAAAATCTTATGATATCCAACGCAATTTCTCTGAGGTCCATAAACCAGTATTATCTTTAAGTCTGATAATTGCGTCCATTGACTTACCAACGAGCAAATTAAACTCATTGATCACTGATATTTTGAACATAACACAGATAATAGTTATTACATCACTAATTCGTCTGAGTTTTGGAACATTGTTAACAACCTACAATTACCAGATAATCACAGTTCCACCAAGTTTAGTAAATAGCATTAATAAACATTGGGAGACTATAAAAAATCTTTGTACTATGATTAACAGTTCTTTCATACAGGTAATTGAATTTGTTTTCAATAACACCCATTTCTAATAATGCATAATGCAAGCAAATTATGGAAGCACATTGCATAGTATATGATGGACGATTTTTTGGATAACTGTTTAAGTGAACTTCCTTTCATTCTTTCCTTTATTAAAAAAATGTGTGGATAATATTAATTGTTCTATACCGGAAGGGTCCGAAAACTTAATCATAGACACGTTTAATTATTACAATGAAGATGTTAAGTAAACCATTGAGAAGGAAACAACATGTAGTGTTGTCCTCCAATCTATGTGTCTCTTGAAGGCATTCCAGCTTCTTTCATTCATTTATTTGTATACGCCGTTGGTCAAATAAAACTATTTAAGACTACTGCTTTCTAGTGTTTGAAGTTTTTAAAAAGCTCGTGTTGCCTTTATTTAAAGCTAATTTTTCTCTGACCACTTTTAGTGAGCATGTGCTTAAAAAATGAGTAATAAATAAGTGAAAGTTTAATTGTAAATAAGTAATTTAGTACGTCAATAATAACGATAATTATTTAATGATCCTCAATGTTTCACGTCATACCAATTCAATTGAATTATATAATTAACTAGCTGACCCGGCGAACTTCGTATCGCCTAACAGTCGATTCTTTAATTTTTTATTTTTTTAAGTTAATAAGTCAACAATTACATTATGTCAAAAATTAAAAATTATAAAACTCACCAAATTCTTTTAATAGTCACTAAAAAATCACAATGAAAATCACAATTTCAGATTTCTTATTATGATACCTACTTATTATATTTGATTTTATTTTTACTTATTCTAAATCAAGTTTCATTTTTATTGTAGTACTTTATGGTACACGATATTTTTTGTTTGATTGAAAAAATGTATTGTAAAAATGTATATAGGCTATAATAGTTATGATTAATTAACATACAACTGCAAATACTATTACAAACCTTAAAAGTTGGCATAAAATTTTCCCGAACTACTTTTGATGCTCCAAATGAAGTCATTTGAAAGCAGTCGTTATATTGTTGAATATTCTTTAAAAAGCGTATTGAATCTGTTCCTATTCCTAAAACTAATGAGTACAATGGCTCTGGAGGTGGAAGCAATGGTATCAATTTCACCTTTCCATTTGCGCAACACAATCCATTGGCTTCATTTTTGTATTTCAGTGCCTTACAATATTGGCAAACTGAGTTCATAGGTCCAATAGCAACACAGTTGTAGGCACTGTAATCAATTGACATATCGTAACAGAAAGCAGCTCGATTCAAACTTGCACCATTTTTAGTCGAATGTCGCGCTTCACGGGTCTGTCTTAAGCGAATTCTTTCACGTTCATTGCGATCTTCACGTTCCTGGGCAGTACGATTAGATTGATAATGCATTTGATTTGTTGCATTTCGGGTTCTCCTGCCTAAATTTGTCCGCCGCCTTATAGGAGGCATATTTAGTAAGTCACAAACACACAACCCTTTTTTAATTTTATAGAAATTTGTGTATTTTAGGTTTAGTAATATTATAGATGCACAGCAAAGAGATATTTACATTTCAAGTGACATTTTACCACAGACAATTTACATTTTACCATAGACAATTTGTTTCTGATTAAAAAAATAAATATTGACAAATATTGACATTAATATTTATACGATACTAACGTCACTCAATTGTTTTGCCTTCCCGGAACCTCTCCACTAACACAAACTTTATCGTATGGTATTAAAGTTCAAATTGACTTTTAAGTATTATCACAAATCTTTTGTATGGGAGTATAGAAAATTGTTGTTTTTAGACTTTTTCAGGAAATTTAAAAATTTTTTTTTTTTAGAATTTTTCTCTTCGTAAGAACCATCCTCGTACTTCAAGGAATATTTTAAAAAAAGAATTAGCGAAATCGGTCCAACCGTTCTCGAGTTTTGCGCTTAGCAACACATTCAGCGACTCATTTTTATATAATAGATTGGGCATCCTTTATGAAATTCATTAAAAGTATTGAGGGTACAGTTATGGTTAATTGGAAGCATAGCGTCCCCGCGAAGGAATGATAAACGGAAAAAGTAAAAGCAAAAACTCATTAATGCGAACACTTACAAAAAGCCATCTTCGGCAACAATTCTTCTCCGATATGAGGTGAGATTGCGCTATAAGGCAGGGCCGATTTAGAGCAAAGCAAGTACGTGTGTGAGTGTGTAGTACGTATAAGTATATCGTGAATCCTCTCTGCATCCTTAAAAAGAGCGTGGCAGAGCGAGAGAGCATCATTACTAGACGTGGCCGACTCGTTGCTTTCGGGTTCATTTGCCTAATGGCTGGCCTATTGTTTCTAGACAGGAGTAGCAATACCCAGACAGAAGATATATGTCGCTTGTCGGGGATGTCCGGCGGACGCGCCCATCGGATTAATTAGAAATTTCGCTGGCCGTTTGTTAATTTTTTTTCTCTCATTTTTTCGCATTGTCAGCCGCCTGCCGCGCGCTTTGTGTCCCTCTGCAGAACCTGATCTTAAATCTGGTATTATTTGCGCGAATCGGAAATTTTATCATTTTTATTGTGTGTGTGTGTGTGTGTGTGTCGTCGCGTTCGATCGCCCGGCCTTTATAAATAAAACACGAGGCTTTTTGTCTAAAAAGATTCGAAAAGGTGAAATTTTCGGAGAACCAGATGAATATTAGATTATGGATATTCGGAAGGGAAAAAAGCGGGAACGGAAAGAAGCGCGATTCGACGGGTGCAAAAATCGAGGCGATAAATTAAAATGCTGTATAGATAATCGTCAGCTTGTAAATGACACCCGTACCTTTAACGAAAAACGAGTTAAATACAACGAGCATATAAATTCGAAACTTATACGGTAGGCACCTCGCGACCGCTTTATAACAATTTTAAATTACAAGCGACAGATCATAAATTTTCATTTTAGCGTGTCTCGCATAATTTACTTACTTTTATTAACTGAATCTCATATCAGGCACACATACCATTTACGTACTTCACAAATTTAATTACTTTGGTCGCAACTACATAAATAACAGGAAAAGTGCATTCTACTAATTTAACTTGTATGCATCAGACGAAAACCTAACACAACTATTCCCTGTGACTCCTTCAATAATTCTGAGGGATTCTCGTCGGATATTTCCGACTTGGCCCCACTTGGCAAGTCTTAATTTCAAAAGTTTCTTCATTTTTCAAATGTGCCTCACTGCTTTTTAACGATTTACATCCAGTAGCTACAAACGCTTAGATACAAACGGTAACCTATCGTTCAAACTGAACTCCTTCAATGCATATAGTGACATATTTTGCTCAAATCGTTCACTTCTTCTGAACACAGATTGTCCTATACTGTAGATAGTCAACTCTCTGCTATCACTGCTGCTGGCAACAGTTCAGCGCCATCTATTAAAAGAGGATCTAAAGAACGCGGTTCTGGAAAAAATCGAATGGGAAAGTTTCACCCTCGAATGCGACATTTTCGCCTAGTCCATTACTACTATTTTAAACGTCATATTGATATCTTAACACGTAATTCCAATAATTATGTTCTCGTATAATTGTAGTACTTATTGCAAGGGACCAAATTAAAACTAAACACGAGTGGCGGTTCCAGCACTATATCGCCGCTTGGAGAGGATGCAGTCGGCGGCATAAACAAAGCGGCGGTATGCAAAGCACGATTTATTACCAAGAGTTTTCGGTATACAATACTTTAATAAAAATAGACAGTACACGTTATCCACGATACAATAAAAGATAAGGTATGATACGTAGCCATTCGAAATTCGAGTGGTCGATATAGTGTGAGTTATTGGTGGGGCGAGGAGTTTGAACATCGACAAATGGGAATTTCATATAACATTTAGTTTGTTATTAACAGGGCTAAAACAGCTAGAATGTTTGGAACAGAAACGAGTATTATTAACATTAAATTTAACCCGTTTGCATGTTCTTATCTTTTGGAAAGCTGAAGAACTTTATATCAGACGAAAAATATTTCCCCTGGTTATCGACATTGCACGACTACATTTTGTTTGGATCTTCATTGAGAAATGCTTTAAATAGCCTGTAAATAACCCGTGACTGACACGGAACCGTAAAAAAAGAAAGACGTCCTAGACGTTACACGATGTATCACTGTTCACTCTCACTATGACGTCATCTGCCCCGCCCAGTCATGCGCAATATCTTCTCTTTAATTGTATCATGTACGTTACGTTACCTACAACAACTACAAATTGGGAAAATACCCACATGTAACATTTTCAAATTTTTGGCGAATGGCCATAAACTTCGCCATTTCGTTACATGGTAGCTTCCTGGATCCTTGCTTAGAACGCATCAACGACCAGATACGTGCTGTGATCAATCAGTCGCAACTCCATAAGTTGTAGAGGGTATGTTTTAACCATGTCGAGCCAGAACGTTTTTCATGTTTAACGAATGTGGCTTATTTTTGTAGTTATTTGTAGTTATTTGTAGTTTATGTTTCTGAATGTCGTTGGTGGAGGCAAGATAAGATCTTTCACTCATAGATTCGTTTGAAAGGGTATAGCCCAATAAGATGGTGCAAAGTCCCTTGTCTGAGATTTTGACCAAACATAGACAAAAAAGCCACTGTTCACCATTTTTGCGATAACTCAGGCTAGAAATAACATTTTTGAATGCGGTTTGCGGCATTCGAAAGGTCTTTTAATGGAGTAGATGTCTGAATTTTTTCAGATTTTTTGGCCCCCCGACCACAAACATGGCAGTCATTTCAATATTTGTAACGCGTTTTTCAGCACATTCCTTTTTAGCGACCCAAAATTGGAAAACGTAAACTTTTGGCATTTTTTGTTACCTTTCAGATGGTGTACTTTGAAAATTTTTTCAGGTGGGACTGCAGGTCGAAAAAACGTCAAATATGCGATTTTGGCCATTTTTGCCCGATTTTCGACCCATTTCTGACCCTCTTGCGGCGTTAATTGGGAATGTCAAGTTATTATCGATAAGACACTCAAAAACAAATATTGGCCCCTCAGGAAAGATTCTCCTTGGAAACAGACACTGGGAACCAGTTTAACGCCCTCAAAAAACCCCGATTTGCCAGTTCTGACTCCCAAAATTTTTTCAGCAAGATTTATTTGTCAAAAATCTACATTGGGACTTCATTTCTAACCCTTCGTGTGTTGCCGTGGTACATACTTCAAGATTCCAGCTCTCCCATCTTTTGAATTCCATACCATTTTGCCCTATGCCCTGCCCCGCCCTATGCATTACGTCAGTATTTGTAACTGTTTATATATTTGATGTATATTTGCAACTGTTGCGCAGTTTTTCATCAAGTACTTTGTGTTTTGATTATCCAATTTTAGATTTCACTAACTGATTTATCGAAAAGTGATGAAAAGTGAGAAAGTATTGACTCTGCAATCAATTTAGAAGGCATAGAAACCGCTAATAATTTGGGAACGCTATGACGGCATCTCGAGTTATAAAAAGCTAAGCAACTATTCGAGAAGAGGATTCATCTTTTTGTAAGGCCATACCTTTAAGTGAGTTATTCACACCATAATCACTTTCTTGTCTCCCCTCGCATTCTTTAATAAACTGATGTTTCTATTAGCAGCTGGAGTTTTTACCATATCCGACAATTTTTCAATAATATTTCTTCAACTTCATCTTTCTATTCATTCTCCACCATCTCTGACAGAAAACCTCAATATCACTATCGAGCTTTTTTCTCGTGCGTTTTGATCTATCATCGGGTAATAATACCATTAGGCGGCAGGTACTAAGATTTCTTTATCCCACTTCTCTTGTATCCTGATTATCGGCCATAACATAATTATCTTTTTAAGGTACGCATTAAACCCTATCGAACGCCTCAGACAAAAAAGGAATCTGGTCTATTTTCATGGTGGAGGAGAGAGAAAAAAAGGTAATTTGGTTGTCGACCTCAACGAGATCACCATCCTTTTGATTGGGATACTTTTATTCATTATTTTCGGTAGCAATTAAAGCAGCCTTTTTGTCGCAAAATTAATAAGATCGTTAACGGACCATAAAATTATAATGTGAGAAAAAGCGGTGGAGGTTTTTTACCACCCGTAAAAATACTTTTTAAAGGCCTTATTGGACACTCTGTTGGAGGAGCGTGTTTGCTTTTAATTCAATACAACTTAAGTACGGCCAACGCGTCCTAGTCTTTTTCTTTTTGGTACAGACATCGCGCACCTGTGTGCCAGTGTGTTGTAGGATTTTCGATTGGATATTTGCTCGAAATGGATACGAATCAATAGAAATTAGCCATCCGGAGTGGTCAAGAACTGAAAATAATAAAAATAAATTTACTGACATATATAGTTAACATTACATATGCTAAAGACAAAAAATAATGTTGTTATACATGTAGTATTACGTTGTTAATTGTGAAATGAGATAATGGGATAAGATTAGTATGAATTCTCTGAAATCGACGTATTAAGTATGTAGGTGCTCGTTTATTACATCCTGTTATAAATGAATATTACGGACGCGTTGACAAAATTAATGAATATGCCGGTACTTATTAAGATTATCGAAAGAAGCAAAACGTGACAAGGTATTAATTTAATTAATTACCTACTAGCTAGGCAGTGGCGTGCGTAGATCCTCAGCAAGGAGGAAGCTGGAAAGATGCTCGAAAGCAGGTGAAAAACAAAATGGAGGAACGCAAACCGTACAAAAATGGCAACGAAATAATTAAAATCACATTATGTTTTTGCAATGGCAAATTAGTGCATATTTCTTGCCAATAACAGTAAAAACTTAACTTATTTAAAAGTGAGCTTCAGACGTCTACTGCGTTTTGCAAACTCATCTATGACGTCAACATGAAAATTTTTTTACGACAAGATCCTTGCACTTATTCCAAAATGGCAGAAAGTGTGTCTTATGCTGTGGAATTTCTTACAAAATGTTTAATTTGCTTGAGTGCGAGAAAATAATATGACAATAATGTCCTGCAGATGCGCTTGTGGCAGGTAGAATGAGTGACAATTCATACAGTTTGAGAACTTTAAAGTAAGCACATTTCTGTCTAAATGATTTGATAGAGCTCTACAATTCTGGTTTTATTTAAGCCTAATAGTTAAGAAGGTAATAAGAGTGTGCATCATATAAGCATATACGCAGTTCTTGTAAGAGTTGGAATAAATGGAAGGAAGGGAAGAACACCACAGCGGCAGAGTCAAAGGAAAACCAAGGAAACGGTGGGATGAAAATGCTTCGGTACCACGTGATTTGCACTTGGTGTAAACTTAGACGAGTAGTGCGTATGGAGAGATTATCATGGCGACCATGCCAAGACTGCATTGTCAAATGCCAGAGGACTGGATTGTTGAAGAAGATTTTGTTTGAATCACAGTCGGGAGGGGGGGTTCGAGTCTTCCTAATTAAAATGATTATTAGGTCAAAAATCCGGCCAGACCATTTTCGGTGGCCCACTCTGTAGGTATGTACGTTCACAGAGAGATGGCAGTGCCGGTAGTAATCGCGTCTTTCTCGTATCCAAATAGAGAAGAACGGGTGAAAACAAAATGCCGCGCCGCCCCACCGACCGCCCGCCCGCCCCCCGCCGACCCCATCGCCGCCCCCACACGCGTCCCCCGGCCCCACAAGTGTGAGATGTATGCATTAGACTTTCAAAGTGTCCCGGCCGTTACCGTGGCAACGCGGCCTCGGCCTGATATGACGCCCGGGCAATTTAATAAGATTCTGCGTCCCGGCTCCGCGAGCCGCCCCCGCCGCCCTTTATTATCTTGACAGGCGGCCCCCCTAACTAGTCTTGGCGGGTGCTTACCTGAAGCCGCCGCCGCCGTTCCCGCGGACACGCACGCACACACACAAACGTACCTAAGGATATGTGCAACACAGTCATTGACACACAGGTATCATACAGGGTGTTTCTGAGTAATGAGACTAGGGGTTCAGTTGGACCGTAAAGGGAGTTTGGACACAGGAACCCACGTTCGGGAATGTAGAATTAGGACAATACATCCTACTCACATTATAAAAGGAAATTATACAAAACTGCTTTTTTGTATTAGTTATAACATTTATTGCCTTCTTTCCTACATGTTACGCTTTTGCAAATAGAAACATTGTCTCTTATTTGATTAGTAATACGTATATTTAGCCTCGAAATTATGCAGGATACGCGTAATTTGTCGGTTTCATTTACCGGCCGGTTTCCATAAGATATAGTCTTAATAATATATAATTACTATTTTGTGAAAATTACCATTTATTAGCATAATAACAAAATAAAGTAATAATCGCCAAGTAATTAAATATAAAACGTGGAGCGTAAATGCCATGCAAGCGACACAACATACTGCAGATGTAAATGAACATTCTATATAAACTGTTTTTCATGAGTGCAAATGAGAAAGAACTTAAAATGAAAACAACTGATTCGCACAAACACAGCAATGACCATGTCGTGGTCATTGCCGTGTTTGGGTGAAAAACTTTACCATCACTCATACTTTCATTTTTAGTAACTTTCTGATGACATATTTTCAATTTCTCACTACATTTACTGTGTCACTGATGAACGATTTACAATTTTAAGGTATACTTAAACTCCATAATACATTTAGAAAGTGTTTTATTATGGGACTATAGCGTTCCATTAGATATCTAATATGTACCAGTCTAAATGTATTAAAATTAAAAATAAATTTTAAAATTATGTAGCATTTTTTTGTAATGCGGTTAATATGAACGAGTTGTAAAATGGTCTCGTAAACACTATTTCGTAAAATTATATAAAGTTACTAAAAATAATCAATTTAAATTTCCTGCTCGCCATACAAATAGATCAACTAATGGGTCTAAAAAGTCCGGAAAATTTCTAGAAGATAGGGCAAAGTTTTATTGTATTGAACAAAAAATTCTAAGATCCCCTACCTCTCTGAATCAGCGATAGAGGTGGTAGATTTTTTGCAATAACCCTTAAAAGTTCAAAGGAAGCCATTTTTCGAGATTTTTTCCTTTGAGTATTTTGATTGTAAAAAGATAGTTAATGAGTACTTTGTTTTTCCCACGAGAAAGTCTGAAATGAGCCTTTCAAAAAGTAAATTCGTAAACTAGGTATTGCAAAAAAAAAACTCGAAAAACACTATTTTTACGTAAACAATTATTGCAAAAGGTGGCTTCTTCTTATTTTAATTCTTTTACAAGATATCACTTTTATGACGAGAAAAACGAAAGTTTGTAGCATTCTGCACGTGAATTTGTTGCTTAGATACGATTTTTTGTTTATTCAAAAATTTTTTGTTGAATAGGGTACGGCATCATAACTTCTTTTTTTGAAATGCGTGACATTCAGGCTTTAGAGATCGTAATGGATGAAGAATGGTCTTATTCGACACACAAACTTCTAAAGTTTTATTCCCCACCCTGTCAGTTGCCATGATACGTTGGAACAGTGCCTTTCGAAATCGGTTCGATGTGGCCCCGGTAGGCCCAGTCCCAGATCGGAAATGACTAACAGTTTCGAAAGTAGCTAAGACACCCTAGCTCTCTCTAGGTAGGTCTCTAAGGTGTCTTAAATGTAGGGTAAAAATACAATAATGAAGAAACAGTAAACAGTTGAGCATAAGCTCAAGCCTCAAAGCAACTGGGCGGGGTTACCTTAAATGCGTCCCTACGTCGATCCTCGTTTTATTTGACGAGTCCTATAAGCATCGAATTCATATTTTTTATGTAGCTGCAATGAAATAGGAACATTCCAAACGGGGGGGGGGTTTAACATGAAATGTTCTACGGACATAGGGAAAAAGCAATGCTCCAAATGATAGAGAGTAGTGACCAATCACTACGTATACGAATCGCTAATTAATGACACTTCCCATAACATTTTAGCCTTAATAATACCAAAAATATCGAATGCAACTCTGCCACATTTCAATGTATAAAGCTTTTTGGAACGGTCCACAGGGAATAATTTTTTTTTTAATATTCTAGCTCAAGGTAAATATGGAACTCTGACGAATCTTCTAAAATACTTTGGATACAACAACTATATGCAATATTCCAAGAAATTGTGGAAATCAATGGAACTCAATTAAGTGTTTTTAAATATTGTTGAACATTCTGAAATTTATGAGTTATCAAGCATATCCAAAGTTGGTCATTAATGTATTACATTTAAATAACGTTAAACCATTACTGGTAGCAGATTTTTATATTGAATTATTACTGTTTTGCTAATAATAATTTAATATAACTGGTACAAGGTGAGATATAATGAAGCTTATTTAATGTTCAACACATCTCAATTGCTTAAAGAGAAGTTTTAACTTCGCCTTTATTCCCTTTGTAAGAGCTAATGGAGATTATGAATAATATGAATTTTTGAGTTTTAAAACAGAAAAAATTAGGCTTAAATTTTAAATTTCCGCTAAGTAAACCTGGAAAAATGTGTCTTGAGGGCCTAGTAAACGAGATCTTGTTAATAATTTATTCGAGGTAAGGGACTATTTTACCCCTTGAGAGGATACACAGCCATTAAAATCTTTAATAGACAAAACAACCGCCATGAGAAAGACCTGGTTAACCGAAGATTTAGCCGAAAGATTACCATTTGTTTCGTAATAAGACACGTCAGGTAACGCGACTTTCAAATAACGCATTCACAATATAGAATTTCACAAGCTGAATCGCTTTCAATTCAACGGAAAACAAATGCAAGAACAATTAGGTTGTAATAAGCGGACTCTTGCTGTTCCATTGGAGAAAACAAAACGTCGTTTTCAACTCCTCCCATAGTATTTAATCTGCCCAATGAAAAGGAAGTGTTCATTCATAGTTTTTATAATGAGTAGGTACTTAAAATACAAATATTAACAAAGAGGAGATTGGCCCGCTACGTATAGGCCAGGTCAAATGAGGTTAAAGCGTAATAAGCTCAACAACTAGAAATGTTGAAACGTTAGACTTAATAGTAGATTTATGAAAAAAACACTAGGCTACGAAAAGGTGGAAACCATATTAGAAGATATCTGAAATTTGTTAAATCAAGTAAAATAATAAGTCATAGTTGCCTATCATTACTTGTGAACAACTGTTATATATTTATTAACTGGTAGCTATTCTAATAAAGAATTTTTATTATCGGTATATATTATTCGCATTTAAAGGATAAACTGTTGATTTCCATCTGTTCCCATTAATGTCAAAACTTCCTGGTCTATAAACTTCAATAAAGAACGAATTTTATTTTTTTTAAATGTGCGTCATTAGAATTATTATAATTATACAAGCCGTTGAGAGAAACGTAAAAAAGTAAATAAGGAGGTCCTTGTCCTGATGAAAGAGTGTATTGGTCTCCATGATCATCCTTCAAGGCCGCGCTTGATTAAATTTCTTTTTATTCGTTGATGTAGCTGAAATAAATATTTATGAATGAAGCATGCTAAAAATAAATAATAGTATGCATTTGCAATATAAACAAGTAAAGTGTGTTCTTTATGATAAAATATAAAATACCAGTGTGACTGCTTCTTGTGAATATTACCTCCTTTTGGCGTTTTCTGCTATTAGGTAATGATACCAGTTTGTTGTTATTTACATACACTTTTGTGCCTAATGAAATCATGACCGAACTGACGAATATTGTCTGATGTACGAGGAACATTAAGTATTTTGCAAAATATAATAAATACTTAACCATTACTAACTTACCCATAATTCTCCAAAGCTCTTCGTCGTAATTATGCTCACAGTAGTCGTACCCATACCGACATTGACACTTCAAACTTCCAGTGACTTATTTTTCTTTCGGCCTTACATTTGTGCAAAACAATTTATTGCATATTTTTTAAAACTGCATATCAGTATTCCCGTTTCATTCAGCTTGGCAGCAGAAACACAATGCAAGCGTAGTTTTACGACTGCCGTCGAAATTTTATGGCAAACGTACGTGTGACGTGTAGGCGAATTAAAATCAAGCACGCTTTTATTTTTTGATACGGAAGATAGTTTCAGGAAATAGTAAATTATTTTTATGCATGCAAACGAGGGATGAAACGTAATTTTTCAGGTGTATGGCTACATAAGTTACTTTCTTGATTTGGTAACACTAGCTCGATATTCAAAATGTGGTTCAAACTTGAATATGACGAATTTTCAATATTCCTTTAAGGGGCTATGCTAGTTTATGCACTTCAAAAAATCGATTTTTTTTCTTTTCATTTTTTGAAAGTAAATACCTTTGAACTATCGTGTTAAAATCGTAGAATGATCCGAGCCTTCTAAGTATACTTTTTCCTCCTTATATGCGCGCGTCTCCGAATGCGCATGTATGTGCGTATAACGCGCATAATACGCTCAAATGCCTCTTTTTTCAACTCTAGACTTAGTATATACACGCAACAGATGTTATAACATGTAAATACAGATATATTAGTCTATGATTTTGAATGTGAAATTTATATTATATTTTAATTATATTTATATTATAATTTATAAAATAACTCTAAACGCGTTTTTCTCAAAATTATGTTTTTTGATACTCTCCCAGGGATTCATCGAAAACTACTAGATCGATCCGTCTGAAATTTTGGGCACATGTTTGTTACATATACAGGTATGGTTGGAACTAGAATCATGTCAAAATTTAAATTTTTTCTATTTTTTTACAAGGAAAAATCTAAAAAAGGGTATTTTTCGATTCCGTTTGTTCAAACAGTCGCCATTTTGTTATTTTTGCTCCAAAAATTAAAATTCTAGTTCAGACGATAGCCAGCAGCCTACCGAATAAAAATCATTTTTGTTTTTGTGTTTTAGATGTTCCGTTCCTACAAAAAACACTGGGACACTGCGCACCGGTTTTTTTTTTGTATGTCTGTATAGATGGCTGCATTATACATATATATATATAGATAATAAAATCAATGAAAAAATTTTTTTGTATATTTCAATAGCGTATTTATTAAACCCAAAAAGATTTAAAACAATATTTAAAGTAGATTGCTAAAAAAAAATTCATGAAAAACACCAATTTTTTTGGCCGATAAACTAGCATAGCCCCTTAATGATTCAAGGTGTAATTTCTCCTGCATCTCACATTAAGTAGTACTAAGTGCCAGGGGTTTATCACATATCAGTAGAATTAACATCATCGTTTACCATTAATGTAAAGCAGCGAAGACCAACAGGAAAATTGTTGCATGCGATCGTTCATTTATTCTTCTCCGGTCATTCGTTTTCTGTTTTCCTTAAAATAAATTGCCGTTTCTACAAATTTTCTGTATAGCCGGCAACAAAGACACCTTTGACACGTACAAATACATCCCGTTCGAATTCCTTTACTTAACGCTCAGAATCATCTGACAAGATGTAAATATTATCGAGTACGGCCGCACAAAGGCAATTATTAACCGATTTATATAAATAATAGTTAGTTTTGTCAGGGGCCGTAGCAACATCGTCGATAGGTAGGTATAACGTAACGTACGTCCATTCTGGTTCCATTGTCGAACCCAGTGGGACACCGCGATGGAATCCGACCACGGATAAGGTAATTTACACCGTTCGGTCGGTGACACAAATCTGATAATTTAAAGGTGCCGGGACCGCAGGAGGCTCACTGGGACTGTATGAGGAATTATTCTTAATTCTCGGTATCGATAAATTTACACGTGCGCTTATGCGCTACCCATATGGAGTGGTACAAATTGGAAGCGACCAGGACGCCAAAGATGGGGCAGTCTTGGCTAATTCGGCTCTGTTATATCATACCATAATAAATGCAATGCAGACAGCACAACAAGTACTTCGAAAGATGCCTAACCAAAAAGCTCGAAGCTATTATCTGTGTGTGACTCCAAAAGCAGGGAAACTTCTTACCCTATTATACCATATTTTTCATATAATTTTAAAGGGTGTCATATAACCAACAAACCTAAATAAGAATATGCTTTAGGTGCTGTGTGGTTGTGTATTTTTGGTGCCTCAATGCTCCCACTCATATTGAAACTCTGTTTATCAGCAGTTCGTAAACAGCTGCAGCTGAGGTTTGTCGCCTAACGCTGCCTAATCCATCCATGCTTGGAATCAGTCTGTCTAAGGCTCGTATAAGTCTGAGCCATTTTGGTCACTTTCTAGACAATGTGAGCCCCTGGTCTTATTGAGGATTATACCTGTCATTGGAAAACAGCCGAAGCTTGCTTCTTCGAGGTTTTTCTTCTTCGCTGTACTTTCACTATATTTCTTGGAGGAGCTTCACATCGCGGATTTAGTAATAAAATCATCAGTAGCGACCACCGGTTCTCTTACATTCATGACTTCTTCGCTTCTAAATCTTCTAAACATGCCTTATGTGCTTCCTTCGAGTCATTGGGCGAGGAGTAACAATTAAAACAGTAGTATGCACTTCCCTCTAACAAATCAGACTCCCCTGTAGAAACCCTCTACCATGAGGAGTTCAGGACCAAGGAGGACGATACCACGAAGAGGAAACCAGAAGCATAGGACAGCAGGACCACCTGGACGAGAGGAATATAAAAACACAACAAGGTTCGCGGAGGAGATTTAAAACATAGAGGGAGAAGTAGGGAGCTGTATAGCTCAACTTTGTTAAAATTAAGGACAATAAACATGAGGAGTTCGGTACCTGCACGGCGTAATTATCATATTCGTCCCTCATTCACCATGACATCTCATAGTGATTGGCTCACTTGCAAGGATAATAACAGCTGCGTCACGATATGAGCAGCACTGCTTTAAAATATCACTACTTTTTCACTTGTTACACGCCTTAACGACCAAAAATTTATTTTTGATACTCCTACGTCTTGAGAAATTATTACTCAATATATTAAGTACGTCGGTTATATCGCATGCATCTCAGCATATCGAATAAGGTATTTTCAGTGTGTTATTTATGCGTACAATTATGAATCAATTTATAAAGTTAAGTCGGAGTCACGCTTCAGGCTAAACGTACAAATGGTCGTCGGCTCAACTACTAAATAATAAAACGTCCATTACAAGTATCTCGCCTTAACACTTCATATGTTTAGATTATTTACATGTGGTTTTGACGTCTCTTGATAACGCTAAATATGTTCTGAGATTTTGAGGAAGACTTACATCCGTATGTAGTCAAATAAAGTTAGTGTTTCTAATCAAAAAGAACAAACTATTTCTTTATACGACTCTTTTGGTGGGATAAATTGGATTGAGTTTGGAACATTTTCTAGAACAGTTACATTGAGTACATTATTTTCCATTTGTCGTTTCGTCTTCTATAATTTAAATTTAAATTGATTTTATTGTAAAGCAACGAGCTTTAAAGAGTCGTTATTTCAGCAGGATCTTCCAGCCTTAAGCTGCTAACCATTATTATGATTATTAACAGATGTAGATAACTAATTAAGAAGAAACTACAGTAGGACAGTAGTATATCTGACTCCCTTAGGTTTGAAAAAGACATGATATAGTGCAGAGATTAAAACTGTGAAAACCAAAAAATAAATGGGTAAACAATGCAAAGAAAATTTATTAAGGAAAAAATTTAAACGATATTTTAGTACGTCTTCCCTTTTCAGAGGAAACCAGTCAACATAACGATTATGATAATCAATATAGATTAAATGCACAAAGTTGAAAAGAAACGTTGTACTAGTATTGGGGGTAGAGATTCGAGAAGAGAGAATACAAAAGTAACAAGAGTAAAGTGCGCTTTGTCCTCAACCGATTTTAGTTAAATCGCACAGATTCGAGTTTTCAAGGAACCAAAATCAAATACAAAAATTGGAATAATGAGGAACAATTACTGCATTTCCCTTATTTACGTACTTACGGTTCGTTCTTACTATACTCTGGTAGTGAAGTTATGGTACATACCTGAAAAACAAAAAGAATACAGAGTTACCCACAAGACTACATGAAAATTATGTAGATACAGACATACACACATAGACGTTCTTTCGAAAACATATTTTTGGACTCAAAGGACCTCAAAACTTGCAGAAATGCCAGAAACTGGCCAAAACTGGCGATGTTTGTCCATCATAAGGTAAATTTTGTCTTAAGAGTCACTCGCTGTATAAATGTGTACAAGCTCTTAGGGTATCCTCAAGGGTAAAGGACCTTTTGGAACCATTTTAGGAGAAAAATGTTTCAAATGAAAATTATAGGTATTAGACACTTAATACAAGTTGCAAAGTTCGACATAAATCATTAGAGGTGTTTAGGACAAAATTAAGAAAAACTAAACATTCTTAACACTGAAGTGCCCTTTAGGGTCAATTAAAAAAAAACTTTTAAACCAAAGTTATACACATTCCAGGGCTTATTCATAAATGCATTTTAGCGTTAAACTGGATTTTAGCTTAACATGCGTTGAGAATGTGTTTCACAGATCATTCTTAACGTGGAGGTAAGTATAGTTACTTTATTGAAACACATTTTAAACGCATTTTAAGCCAAAGTCCATTTTGACGTTGAAATGCATTAATGAATAAGATGGTAAATCGTTGTCACATTGTGAAGGCAGAAATAAATCCCTACAGCTGTTTAAGAGAAAATTAAGAAAAATTGAACATTTTCAAGGGTAAAGTGCCCTTTATATCGGTTTTAGAAAAAAAAAATATTTTAAACAAAATTATGGGTATCAAATGCATAAGTCAGTTCACAAAATCTGCTATAAATCACTATTGCCGTTTTTATAAAAATTTAAAAAAAAAAGTGGAAATGCTTAAGTAGAGCCCTTTAGATAGCACTTAGAGAAAAATGTGACGAATAAAAATTGTATGTATTTCATGTGATAGTACAGATATAAACATTAGTAAAAATATATGAAATAGTTATGGAGAAAATTGAGAAAACCAGAAATTTCACAAGGACACAGGGCACTTCAGAAAAAAATATTCAAGGTAAGAATTTTGGTATCCAATATGGATTAAACATACAAAGTAAAAAACAAAAACAAACGGTGGACTTGTTTTCGAGATAACACAAAAATAACAAGAGTGAAGTTTCCTTCGCCATTTTTGACCAAAATCGCATGAATTCGAATTTTCAGGGGACTTAGTCCAAATATAAATTATCAGATTTTTACTACATATTTAGTTTCCTCGACAAACATACATACACAACCATACACATTTTTCAAAAAACAAAAATTTTTGGATTCAGTGGACCTCAAAAATGCTAGAAAAGGTAGTATCTCAAGGCCTTGCTTTTTCATTATGAGTAACATATGAGAAAGTAAAAAAGAAATAGGAAGGTGATAGTAAGACTCAACATTTGCCTGCCTATATGAAGTACTACGTTAAAAAAAGATATTTTATTTTAGACATTCATTTTTAGTTTGATAATTGTCTTGTAATATTAGTACAGTACATGTATTATTATTGCACAGTAAATCAGGCTACTAATTTGTAATAATTCTGGAAATTTTCAGATCCTGAAAATCTGTGCAATCCAGAAAAATTTATCTTATGTCAAAATGCAATTGCAAGCCAAGTAAAACAAGTCTAAAAAAGTGACTGCCTTTTTGTTGTAATAAACGATAATTCACACTCTTTCCTCAACATTTTGGAATCTGTCATTGTTTTAACGCTGTATGGGTAATGAATGCGGTTTGTGATATGAAAAGCGCAGGCTGAACGTCTATTGAGCAAAATTTATATTTGTTTCGATATTCTCAGTAAGAGGAAGTTTGGAATTTACATTTGTACCATTGTAACTCGCCTTGTTTTCGGTGTCTCGGATTTTAAAACCTGTCAAAGAACTACGTATTCATTTTAATATTTAGCATTTAGCATGTCTTCTAAATTATATTCGACTTCTAAAAGACATTAAGTTAAATACCATGTTGGTACAAAACCGCTGAGCACTCCCTCTAGTAGATCTCTTCCGGAAGCAATAATTTCAGGTTCTTGTCAGACTCTTTAGAAATAGCGACTGAAAGTGTGAACATTCCACAGCCTTCCTTATGTTATTTAAATGAGTCTTTTGCTACCATTGTTGCTTCTCTCGATGCAGATTACCGTTTACCATGCAGCATTACTCGACGTGCTACTGAGGGGCTGAGTAATTCCGTTATTTGGTATTGTTTTCATTTCACAACAATTTAGATAGTTCACCTAAAGTCTAGGTTACTAATCAAATTAATTACACTGTATTACTTTAATTAAATACCCCATTTGAAAAGTTAAAAAGCGAATATATTTAGGTAGCAGAATGGATAAAGAAAGTGAGAAAAATGCTGCGATAAGAGTGACAGCTGTACAAAAGTAAATAAAATTTTCTCTTGAAAATTTCGGAGAAGAGGTGGTCCAAGGTAGTATACCAATGGAGATCGCGTGGTAGAAGCAAAAGAACCTCAAGACGATCGTGAAGCGAAATTTCGAAGAAGCACCTTTTACAAACCACAGATTTTGACCAACTAGTCCTCTTAAAATTATCACTAGGGCAAAGCTTGAAGGTACTAAAATTAAAAAAAAAATAATGCCCATCGCTACAAATTCTACCACTGAGCTGTAATAAACAATTGAGTTATTGTATAATTTAGTGAAGTAACATGTATAGATTTCTGCATAACCTAAGGTCACTCTTAAATCAGTCTCTTTCAAGACAAATAAATAAGTACTTTAGTACAAAAACTCCCCTGACACTGCGTGTTAGTAATTCGGTACATATTTTTGAATAAGTGCAGTGTGAATTCCCCACAGGAGAGGTGATTAACTATTCGCAAGACCGACCGACTAATTTAAGTCAACTTTGGAAATACCTCGGAGCGTTAACGAACCGCAGTTATTAACCTCGACCGCATGAGATCGATCTCTATGGAAATTAGGGCCGAAATTGAAGTTTGAAGTCATAATAGTAATTACGGCTTATTATTGGTTCTCACGGCCGTCTCATAGCGCTCGTTGGTGTATTTTTTTTTGGTTTTCCGTTTTTGGTTTTCTTCTTATTTTCGGAATTTGATTTGGATTCAAAATGTACGTAGATGCAAGCGTTATGTCGTCACACCCGAGATGACGACCTTCGTCGACCTTTCAGAAAACAATAACTACAGCATCGTCACCTACCTGTGGAGAAATAACAAGTCATGACGTCGAAAATAACTCCGATACGAAAGGTATACCAACACGCACCCATATTGGTACGTGTTAACCGTCAATAGTATTGATGAAACCTCATTATATATACCGGCGTCGAAATTTAAATAAAAACTACTTCGACCACTCCCCCTTACAGCGACGATACATACGCCGTAGGTCGGCGATTATTATCGAAGGGCACTAGTATAAAACGTGTATATTATCATATATGTGCATTCTTTGAGGAGTACAAAAATAAGTCCGTAAAATCCAAGAAATTCAGGATATAATTTCTGACTAGAAATTGACGAGGATTCAATCGTTATTTCAGTACCTCAAAATCCTACTTATTGTACAGCTCGCGCCTTGAAATGTTGCAATCTATGTACAAACTTTGAGCCGTCTGTGATTTTTAATTTCCTAGCAAAACGTACCACAGACGCACATACACAATTCAAACAATCATAGGACACCCCTTGTGCTTCCAAAAAGAAAAATTTTCAAACTTGTCTTATGTAGCTCAAGCTTTTTCAGTAGTTCAAGCAACATTTTTTTCCTACATTATCTTTGGGCACATTTTAATGAATTTTGGACAATGTATAGCCTAGAGGATATTTATTACAGTGGTATTTTAACATAAGCTGGAAAGACTTCGCGATGGTATTAAAATTATATCAAAATTTTCACAATGTGTTTTTTCACAAAAATCTCGATCCCTACAATTTTTTTAGACCGACAATTTTGATGAAAGATTTTTTATTACTTTTTCAAACTCCATTTCATATATATAATTTTTTATACGTGTATATCTCCTTCTAAACCACTGGACCAATTTTTATGGAAGTTTGTGTGTATCTGAGTTAGTCCCTGGATGGTTTAGATTCCCAATTGGACCAGGTAGGTGGCGCTGCGAATTTTTATTTTTCATTTATACAATTAATTGTGACGTCAAAAATACGTTTTCTCTGTTAGGTACTTCGACAACGAGCGCTTTACAATGGCTCTTTATTTACAATAATTTGTAAAGGGCAAACTTCGTATGTTTAGAAAATATTCGCCTCGTTTCTACACATGGAGCTTCACGTGTGTATCTCTGTGTCTGTTCATTTCAGAAAGAAAGAGTGTTACGTTTTCAGTGGTATGCTTCTTCCACTATAATTTTGTAATACCCTGACCGACTGTCAACTTCACCAGAAGTGTGACGGGTTTCATTCGAATGCGACACAATTAACCAGTTCGAATATAATTCGAATTCCTTACCATGCTGTTAGTAGTAGGCGCCTTCCCCATTCCTTATATAGTATGTCTTGGTAGGTACGATAACTTCTTTAATAATCACCTAGTAAACCCAATATGGGACTAAATTATATCTTATATATTCGTCAATTTTTATTTGTTTATTCACTTCGTCATCGTGTTTAATGAAAGCAACAAATATATTTAGAAAAAGCTCCTATTTGAAATTAAAATTAAATTTGTAGATCATATTGCTGCAACATAGTTGTTGTTTTCGTATGATGCATTGATATAAATTCAACACTCAAAAATAATTTAAATCTTAATAGATATTTAATATTATCATATTTAAATGTATAAATAGTCATATTTAAATCTTTAATAACGTACTCATTAAATCTATTCGGGTTTGAATTTCAATAAATTGCTTTCGACTTATACCTTCTTATTCATAAACGCATTTCAATATTAAAATGGATTTTAGCTTAAAATGTGTTTAGAATGTGTTTCAATAAGATAGCTATAGTTGCCTCCATGTTGAGAAACTACGAGACAGAACTGTAGTTACATCTGTGAAAAACATTCTAAACGCATTTTAAGCACAATTTGGCAGTCGTGATTTTTAATTTTTAAATCAAAGCAGCCCTTGCTGTGTGACTAAAGGCGAAAGTTTTGCGTCAGACTGTGACGATGGTAGTGGATTCGAGCCTATTAGCCCAGTTTATAGAATTTTTTTGGTAGATAAAATTTAACAGTAGAAGGAGCAAAAATTTTTGTTTAAAATGGATCAAAGATGATAGAACCTAAAGTCTTGATAAATCTGAGGTTTTAAGTTTTTTTTTTAAACCATAGAAATTAAAAAAATAGGTAATTTTTCCGTATTTTCACCATAGTGTGAAAATTATTGGAAGAAATGCAATACGTTGGACAGACGATTTATAGGGAATTAAAAGACCTTCAAAACGAGCCTTTCTAGAAGGCGAACGGGGCATCCAGTTAGTTGCGCGCCGTTTGGACCATTCCGATGGAAAAATTTCAGACAATAAAATGGCTCGAAAAGTGCAACAAGAGGCCCATTCTGCGCGCGAAACTTCCTTCGGCTCGGTCGGACCCTCGGAGCCGAACCTGCAATAAAATAACAGTCGATCACTTTAAACTAGTCCCGTAAGTTATGGCCTCTCGCGCATCTCGGCGTTAAGTCGAGCCAAAAAGGACCTTGTGGCACACCGTGTTTAGTGCCGAACGCTCGTAAAGCGAAATCCAACAACAAGAACGCTCGAAAACGCATAAAAGTCCACATAAATAGTCTCCGATGACCAGGTGGATGGTGCTCGGATCACCTCTCGGGTTAGAACAGTTATGCAGATATTTAAATCGCCAGGGCGGATTAACTAAAGGCACGGGTTGTCTTGCACGTGTTCTTGCGGAGTCTTCTTTCGCTCTTACATAAATTTCGTAGTTAACAAGAAACTACATTTTTTTTTCAATAAGTACATGTCATATTTTAAAGAAATATGCCAGAAAAGATTTTTTTAAATACAAAACAATGCCTGTCAGTAACGATTAATCCAAAAAAGTTCAAAAGAGAAGACAGATTTGGTTTATGGGTTTTTCTAATACTGTATTGTTTAACATTTTGGTAGACGCAGAGAAGGTCCTTTGTAAAGGAAACTTATCTTCTACGCTACAGCCATGACGGTAATAAGCTAGCAAGTACCTGTCTACCCTACAACATTTGCAGAGCAAAGCCCCTCTTAACACAATTCAGCAGGAAAGACCTAATCTACACCACCAGGTTATCCCCTTAACACACATTTATTAATCCTCTTCTTGTAACCTAATTCAGTTTTTAGTTACTAAAGCTAGCAAGTAGGTACTTGTCTACTCTACAACATTTGCAGAGCAAAACCCCTCTTAACGCAATTCAGCAGGAAAGACCTAATCTACACCACCAGGTTATCCCATTAACACACATTTATTAATCCTCTTCTTGTAACCTAATTCAGTTTTTAGTTACTAAAGCTAGCAGGTAGGTACTTGTCTACCCTACAACATTTGCAGAGCAACACCCCTCTTAACGCAATTCAGCAGGAAAGACCTAATCTACACCACCAGGTTATCCCCTTAACACACATTTATTAATCCTCTTCTTGTGACCTAATTCAGTTTTTATTTACTAAAGCTAGCAAGTAGATACTTGTCTACCCTACAACATTTGCAGAGCAAAACCCCTCTTAACACAATTCAGCAGGAAAGACCTAATCTACATCACCAGGTTATCCCATTAACACACATTTATTAATCCTCTTCTTGTAACCTAATTCAGTTTTTAGTTACTAAAGCTAGCAAGTAGATACTTGTCTACCCTACAACATTTGCAGAGCAACACCCCTCTTAACGCAATTCAGCAGGAAAGACCTAATCTACACCACCAGGTTATCCCCTTAACACACATTTATTAATCCTCTTCTTGTGACCTAATTCAGTTTTTATTTACTAAAGCTAGCAAGTAGATACTTGTCTACCCTACAACATTTGCAGAGCAAAACCCCTCTTAACACAATTCAGCAGGAAAGACCTAATCTACATCACCAGGTTATCCCATTAACACACATTTATTAATCCTCTTCTTGTAACCTAATTCAGTTTTTAGTTACTAAAGCTAGCAAGTAGATACTTGTCTACCCTACAACATTTGCAGAGCAACACCCCTCTTAACGCAATTCAGCAGGAAAGACCTAATCTACCCCAACAGGTTATCCCATTAGAACACATTTATTAATCCTCTTCTTGCAACCTAATTCAGTTTTTATTTACTAAAGCTAGTAAGTAGATATCTGTTTACCCTACAAAATTTGCAGAGCAACACCCCTCTTAACGCAATTCAGCAGGAAAGACCTAATCTACACCACCAGGTTATCCTCTTAACACACATTTATTAATCCTCTTCTTGTAACCTAATTCAGTTTTTAGTTACTAAAGCTAGCAAGTAGATACTTGTCTACCCTACAACATTTGCAGAGCAACACCCCTCTTAACGCAATTCAGCAGGAAAGACCTAATCTACCCCAACAGGTTATCCCATTAGAACACATTTATTAATCCTCTTCTTGCAACCTAATTCAGTTTTTATTTACTAAAGCTAGCAAGTAGATATCTGTTTACCCTACAAAATTTGCAGAGCAACACCCCTCTTAACGCAATTCAGCAGGAAAGACCTAATCTACACCACCAGGTTATCCTCTTAACACACATTTATTAATCCTCTTCTTGTAACCTAATTCAGTTTTTAGTTACTGAAGCTAGCAAGTAGGTATTTGTCTACCCTACAACATTTGCAGAGCAAAACCCCTCTTAACACAATTCAGCAGGAAAGAGGATTACAGAGGAATCTTTGTCACTAGTAAGATGAGTCGCCTATATTGAAAACTCCGGGAAATAGGAGTTGATTATGGTCCATTCGAAGAGGAAGGTCAAAACGGCTTTAGAGCAGGATGCTTTTCTGCATAAAGCAGATTATTGAAAGGAAGATGAGAAGATGAGAAGAAATCAAGAGGTCCACATAACTTTTGTTGATTTACAAAAAATGAATGAATGAAGCAGTAGCCTCATCACTACCTAAATATATATATTTAAATATTACAGATAAGTATTAAGATGCTATATAGGTATTTAATGATTTTAAACTTAACTTTTAATATCAACACAATTTTAGTTTAATAGTAATAATAAGCCATATTAAATATAATCTATTATAAATATAAATACAGAGATATTTTTAATTATGTTTGTTAAGCCATTCAGCTTTAACATGCCTTTTAAGATGTGAAGAACTGATGAAAAGGGGTGCTTTATTATTTTTTTGCCAACTGATTCTAAAACTTGTTGCCTTGGGTACTATTATTTCGGTAATATATGTGAGTACGTTTCTCAGACCAGAAAAGATAACTGAGATGGCGGACATACTGAGACTCAGGTAAATAGCATACTTAGAAATTATATTTGGCAGTTAACAGGCAAAGTGAGGTATTTCCTTGCATCAAATACCGTTTATTTCGTTTCAAATCATCAAAATAGTTGAGATTTCAATAAAATCTCATTTCATTCACGTTAGGTAAATTTTTGCACGCCACCCATCAAAAGTCCTGAAGTATTTCGACAAATACGCTTGCAAATCAACGCCGCTTCAATTCCAAATTCAATCCTTTCCAATTTCCGGCGAGGAAACCGTGCAAAACTCTCGTACAAAGAAACAATTTCCCTGAACCACCGGCAAAATATTTATCTTTATTTCCGGCGATTCTTCCTCCTAATTGGTTAATTCTCCGAGCTGAGAATAGGCGTTCATTAGCCGGAATCGAGTTAGGGGGCAGTTCCAGAAAGGTCAGCGCGGTTAATTTTCACCCCCGTCGACCAAGAAAAGACGACGTCGACGTCGACGGCGGCGGCGTCGGCCACCCCCATTAATTAATTGGAGACGGCTAGATTGGAGATGCGCGCGCTGGACCAACCCTTCCACAGCCTCCACGCCCTAATTAACGGACTCATTAACGCTGGCTCCGCACTCATTGGAGTTTTGCTTTGTTTTCCGTCCCACTCCTGATCCGGGTTGAGGTTTCGTTTCCCGTGAGGCTCTTGATTTGCCGGCGGCGCCTGAAGGGGAGGAAAGGGTTGGCGTCGACTCGTTGACGATTTTAATTGGATGGAAAATCCCCCAGAGATAAATATTTACATGCCTCCCGTCAACGAAAATGTATTATTTACACTGAACACTATTCTAGTATTAGGTGCCTACGCTTGCAATAACAATTGGCGAAATCTCTCTAAATGCGCATTATGGCGAACGCGCGCTGATTTCAATAATAGTATTGCGATGGGCATTAAAAACTTCTTTTATTAAAAAGCGTACAAGTTATTTAAAGGTGCCCATGAATAAGGGGTTGTCAACTTGGCTAAAAGGCGCTTATCCACACCACCTATATTAGTTTCCAGGCAACCCCAATTACGTTAACCATATCAATAGTATTCGTAGTAATTTAGGCAGTTGGTTCCATAACAGGTTCCTTGTCATTCTAACCAAAATTTTCCAGTTTTTCTCACTTACTTCTTCTTACAACGTGAGGCACTTTTTTTCAAAGCAGTTAACCGTTTTCCTCTGATGTTTTGAGGTCTAGAGAGGCAAATAATGACAATATTCTGATTAATTTCACAGGCCAGTGATATCGAAATCGATTTTGTGCGAATTTCACATGTAATGTGTTACAGCGAAATTAAATACCTGCAGGTGAGATTTTCGAGTCGAGATTGCAAAAGAAGGGTAGTTTATGTAAAGTGTTATATTTTAAGAGGAACAGAAAAATCCGTCAGAGCTGATTGTTCAAAAGAGCCGTAAAAACGAGTTGGAATATGTTTCTGGTTAGTAATTTATTTTAGAAACGTCAACAGCGGCCTTTACTGAGGGGTGTTCGTTAGTTGTGTTAAAGTGTCTTCCTTATAGGATTTTCTAGTACAGTTACAAGGTCAGAAAATGACCATCATGTACCCTTTGGGCGATTTTCCTTCTCATATTTGATTTTATTTTGATAATGATGTTTAAAAACTTGTAAAATTAGGGCCCACTTTATTTTTCCGAAAATTATATGCATACCATGTAGTTACGATAGAGAAGTTAAAAAAAATATTCTGGAATTAATGTAAAATTAGGCCGAAATTATTTTTCAATTTTATGTTTAAGGTACAATAAATATTCAAAAATTTAAAAATTAAAAAAAAAACGAAAACGGCAAGTGTAAAGGGCCCATCAAATAAGATTGATCCAGTAACGTTAGGTAAACTTGATGATACACAGTCAAAAGCAAAGGAAATGTCCAAACCAACTGAGAAATAACTAAGTAGATCACATTTCAAGCTGCAAGAACTCCTGACAGACATGCTCAAGAGAAATTCTTAGGCAGCAGCTCGTCCACATTGCTTTTGGACCTATTTAATAAGGCATTTTATAGTAACCTAGCAGGTTATTAAACGAATGAAATTGAGGGAAATAGATTTTACAACTGGATTTGGAACTCTTACATTTGAAAGCAAGTTAAGAATATGCTCCATGATTGCTGTACATTTTTGCATAGCAAAGAGTAAACATTAGCAGACTGGGCAGGGTTTTACAGGCAACGAATAGCCCTACAGTGCCCTCTGAGACGTACATTAGCAATTATTGTAATGATGTACCACAAATTTCCTATTAATGTAGAGATACCAAACAACTTGCACTGTATTTTGGTGCTACATTAGCTCAATAGCCCAAAAGTCCAAAATATGCATGATTACATGCTGTCATATTTGACATAAGAAACCTGGGGAACTGAGAACTGGAGAAGCAGAAACAGATATATTAAAATCAAGAACGCCTAGGGAAGTCCAAAGTTAGGCGCCTGCAGGGCCTCGCTCGGGGCCGGAAAGGATCCGGCAAGAAGATCTATTAGTGCAGAATGTGATTTAATAATTGCGTCAAGAAGTATAAGGTTACAAAAAGGCAACTCTTGCCGTGACCAGGATTCGAACCTGGGTTACTACGGCCACAACGTAGGGTCCTAACCACTAGACGATCACGGCTACAAGAGCTTGTAGCGTTTATTTAATAAATTATTTACTAAACTTTTACTTTGATCTAGTTTTAACGTGGAGACCCGTCGAGCAGAACGAGACGGACGAAATTCAGGTTTCACCGTAGATAATCGCGTTTGACTGGCGTTAATACGGCCGCGTTAGCCGTACGATACAGGGAAGGCAAATACAAATATCCGTCAATGATCTAGGAGTAAAATGAATCACTGTACCATAGTCTATACATTACAACTAGTCGAGTCACTCCTTTGATCTTCTCGAAAAACCGGCATTTCTTGCTACCTATCATAAATCATTTTATAGTCCCCGTAAAGGATCCGAAACTGCAATGTACGGGGGTAAAGCGACTGTGAAATCGATAATTTCATTAAACCGTCTACATACGGGAGGCGAACGAATTTTAAACATATTCGAAGATTTAGACTGGTTGAAATTTTGTCGGCGCAAGATTATTTACAAACGTATAAGGTCGAAGTACACCATAAGCAATTATAATCAGAAATTTATCAGTACTTCTTGAAGTAATTGCTGTTTGCGAATTGTTAAGGATAAGGATTGAAATCAGTTGCAGGACTTGAAAAAGTTCGCGTAGTAGGTACACCCTAAACAGACAAAGTACTTAGAGATACACATATTTCATTGCTAAGATAACACATAATAGCAACCAACGTATAAGTACATATGTAATGACCGTAATAGGTATAAATATAATGAAGTACAAGTTTATTGCGTATTTGCAAGTACTTATTCCAAATTTTACATGTTTTTTAATACTTTAATTTAGAGTTTTCCTTATTATTTTTTGATGTTTTATTTCTCTATTCGCAAACTTTAATGTATCGTAGATTCTTAATCTTGTGTATAGAGAAATAAAATAAATACAGTCGAACCTCTATTTAACGAAATCCTAAATCCGCTGAAAAAACTTCGTTATATAGAAAATTCGTTATATAGAATAATTCGGTATATATATGGACCGAATTATTATGTATTATACGTATATACATATATAAATGATGTATGTTTAATCGACATAAAAAATGATTAAATAATTGAAGTTGTAGTTTTAAGTGAAGTTTAATGAACGTAATACATATATAATAATATATACATGTAATATATGAACTAATATGTATTTACATGAACGTGCATTATGTATGATTAAACATATAAGCTATTATCAGGGCTATTATACATAATGTACAAAGAAACAAAAGCCGTATTAGGTCCTCACGAAAACATCAGATGTGGACTTAACTTAAGAATTCTTAAGGAAGTCTGTAATTTTTGATTGCGCTTCGCATTTAAATAATACTGCGTTTTCAAAAAATACCTCGCACTAATTTAAAGATTTAAACAAACAGTCTGAAAAAATGCAGGCAGCAATACCGCGTAATGACCGCATTAAAAATCTAGGAAAGGATAAGAGTGAACCCTCTTGAAATTCAGACTACCGTGTACCTTCTATGGGTTTATAACCCTAACTGTACTTTGTTAAATAGAGATTGTCTTCGCTAAATAGAGAGAAATTTATTAATAAATAACATCGGACATTCACGGTTCTAACCAAAATTTCGCTAAATAGAGAATTTTGTTCAATAGAGGTTCGTTGAATAGAGGTTCGACTGTATGAGGGAAATTGGGACATGGGTGTGAAAATTTAACATTTTTAAATAGATTTAGCAATGCCATTCCTACGCCCTCATGTATACAGAGGTCGTTGAATTTGGATGTAAAAATTTCTTCTAATGCTACTAAACAATTGATAAAATCAATTGGAGGGACGTTTAAACCTCCAAATATCCCACTATGACTGCTTTTATATTTGTTCAGCTCGCAAAATTTGGAATTTCTATCGGATTTTTTATTGTTGCTGTAATAGGCACAAATGTCACATGAGTGTTTTAAAATACACTTGCGTAAAAAGTATCCACCGACATATACAAGTGCGTTACCTTCTGCAGTTTGTAAATTTCGTTAGTCAGAAGTTTCGATGACTAAAACTGATTTTTGTTTCCACGATGACGATTTGTTGTGCTGCAAAAAAATACTTTTTTCCAATAAATTTAGCGTTAGTCGTTGACGGTGCGTTTGTCGCACCGTGTACAACCTTAGGCGAAGACACCGTGTACAAAATGACCACAAGCTTCTCTTGCTCAGCAATTCGGAGAGTGACTACACTTATTACTGTATACACTATGACTGTACTATGTAGGGCGTCCCTTAAGTCGTGTTTTGGAAAGAATTGTGTAAGAGATGACACGTTTTTGATGAGACTGTGTAATTATACGCCGACAGAACTAAAATCTTCTTAATAAATACAAAGTCGCGCCGTCGTTGGTGGAACCGATAATGCGTCCAGCGCTTCGGGACAGCTGCGTAAACCACAAAAGGGCAAATCGTCCGGAGCGCGCGAAACGGCACGTTGCCTCTTCGCGTCTTCGCATCCTTAACAAAGATCCGCATAAATCACCTCGAAGGACATTAATTAGGCCGGAGACAAGACGTAATATGTAGATGCACGCCCAGATTAATCGGCACACGGGGGATTATTATTTACGCCGCGTCTAAGCCGAGGCACGGAGTTGGTGTGGTGTTGAGGGACCGGCCGTTAAAGGAAGGAACGCGCGCGCGAAACGGAGAGAAGGAGAGATAAGGACGATCCGTCCTTCTGATAAAGGAGATCGATATTCGCGATAAATTGAAAGAATCTCGAACGAATCAAAAAATTTACACAAAGTGTGTGAATAACTCCCTATCAGATAAGCGTATCTTCGTTTTATTTTAGAAAGAATACTGAAAAAACTTGGCCAAAATTTGCACCACAAGTAACCTGCGTTCAATGCTATTCCTGGTCAAGCCAGCTGCCAATAAAAAACCTGATCTTTTACACTACGATTAAAAATCATCCTTCAATTTTACTAAAAATTAGGCATAAATTTATATTCAAAGTTAAATCAAGATTTATGATATCCCTTCATAGGGGACGTAAAATACGACCACCATTCTCCTGCCCAACTTTTCGGGATTCTATACTTTCTTAATCGAAAAACATTCTAAAGGTGTCTAAAACCTTGGGAAAACTTCTTCGGTTGATAATGTAATTCATTGTAGAAGTTCATTCAATTTTACACGCGCAAAGGACAGTCATGCGCTTCCTGATATCAAACCAAATCGACCGACTTCAAGATGGCAAAAATTTACTACTCTAGATTTAAAGTTAGGATATCACCGAATACGGGTGAAAGAAAACATTCCCTTCATATTTATGAGCTATTTGAACAACGGGCTTAATTTCATCATCCAATAACTCGTTTGTAAAATTTCTGCCCGGCATCAAAATAAGCACTTATTAATTAAACTAATTATGGTGTTGGCCACAATTTTTAAAAAGTTTCAGGATATTTACCTGCGGGAAAATTGGCCTAATTATTCTGCAATTACCCACTGCCCACCCATGAGTTACTTTTTTGTGGAGTTAAAGTTTTAATAAAAATAAGTGGACTGACACCACCTCTTATTCGTATTCCTTGAGAATAAGTAGCTACTCAAATAAGATCAACCATCGCTAGAGAAAAAGTATGAACACAACTATACTAGATGTTTTTGAATTTGTTCAAAAAGCATTTGGAATATTGAATTCTACTACAATTTCATATATGGCTGCTGAATAACATAGGTGGATTACAAAAAGATACACAGGGTGTCCCATAACTTATGGGCAATAGAGCAATCGGAGATAGTAGACATAAAAATCGGTAATCTGCATTAATTTTCCTTAGTAAAATGTTGAAGTGTAATTAAATTTTTGAAAAATAATGATAATTTTTAAATCGTGCACAGATATGACATCTAAAAGTGGTACACACAGTTTGGTGTTAGACAGTGATAAACTCCTAATTTTGATTGGAGACCAAAAGGCAGTAAAGCAATTAAGGTTTAAATTTTAACCAAACAATAATAAAAATTTGTCTTAATATATTTTAAACGTTAAAAATATCTCAACTTCTTCACGTGCATTGATTTCATTGCTGGATATTAAGGCCTTCAGGATATTAAGGCCTACACTGAACTCGATCGCAGATTCAAATGATTTTAAGCAGGAAGTGAAAAGTGACACAAATAATGACGAACTTACATGAGTATTATACAAAGTGGATACTCTGCCTGAACCCCTGCAAAACAGAAGTCGCACCTCAGCATGGCACCTCAACTTGTGCATCTACACATTATACGCCTTCATCCAGGAACTGCACTAGAACAATTGGTTATTTTAAAACCATATTTTCTAAAGGTGATATGTTATTAATATTACTCTAAAAACTCCAATTTATACGCCTCTATGAAGGCCACAATCAACCAAGAACACGTGAAGAAAGTATGGAAGCGTGAGTTTTGGCCTAGACGAACACGTACTCATTTTCGTCCATATAAGAGGATGCTAAAAACGAAATGGAACCTCAGAAAAGTCCAACAAACCACTATATCCAGAACGTGAGGAGCTTATGTACTAAAATCAAGGACTTCGACCATGTCGTATTGTCTTTAGAATACAATTTGTTAATTATAACAGAAACCTAGCTTACGAATGCCATTAACAATGGCGATCATTTAGCCACAGGGTATATTATTTTTAGAAGTGACAGAAGTAACGGCAAGTAGCAATTGTGGTTATTACTCCCTAACTAATTCCTGTAAACTGAGATGTAAAGTGATAACTGGTAAAAATTAGGGTAAAAAAAGGATTATTGCTTTGGAATCGATTGTTTTATCCCTTACTATTTCTCTATGCAGTCCTACTAATTTTCCTGACTAAATCAATGGAAATCCAGGAAGATGTGTTACTCTATGAAAATTTCATTACCTCGTATCTTGGACTAGAAGCATTAAAACACGTGTACAGATGTATAGACGTTCGCAAAAAGCATTTACAGTAATATTTACATCACCACCGGTCAATGTATCTAACCAGTGAACTCCTGTAAATCTGATGTAATAACAGGAAATTTCCTATAGAAAATTTGTACTTATACGACTTTGGTCGTTACTTAAAGCTCCATGTGCAGCAATATCTTCCAATACGAGGAGTGAGAGAGGACTATATGACCTTCTAATTATGACCTTATTTGATCTTTTGATATGACCAGGTCCAGGTAGCTATCGACGTTTTCCACATAGTTTAACTGTTGTAAGTTAAGTAAGTTGTAAGAAAAATGGTGGTTTAAAGTCACTCAAGATTAATACGTAGCAATTTAAGGATGGGGTATCTTCAAACATGCCTAAATATTTCTTAATATCATCGACACTAGGCATACCCTCGATACAAACAACATAGAGGGCGTCTTGCTACGTTTGATCTTGATTAGTACGCATTCACAACCACCTTTAAAGTATATCATTTGACATGGGAATATCGTTCTTACTTACCACGAGAATTCCAGCTCGGCTTGAATGCCTGAAATCAAATAGTGCTTACCATCAAATAAAGCATATGCACCAGAATCGCCTCTTTATGCTCTTCAAATCGACATCTCACTGGATAAGTCTGCAATAACGATATAGCCTTAAAAGATGAAGTGATCTATTCTATATTGAATTAATTAATAATGTTTAAGTTGTAAAGGCATTAAAAGTATGACGCTGTCCCATATGATTTATTTGCTGAAAAACCAATTCATTGCTATCTCTCTCCAATAGATACAGAACTGACAGTACTATTCTATCCTTGCTTTCCTTGTTTTTCTTTTTTCTGTCTCCCCTTACCACAGTATATACCATGTCAAAAAGTTCAGAGCCACTAATACTCTTCGTTAGGTTTTGGTGAGGTCTGCAACATCGTAGTTCATTTGATGAAGAATACACATCGATGAGTAAGTACCACAATAAGGCGTAATAAGTTAACGACCGTGTCGTTGCTGTCGTAATAACCTGTTCAATTTCCATTTATCAATCAAGGATGATGAGTTGAAATGAAAGGGTACAGAAGAATCAACCCACAAAAATTCTTTAATCGCCCGTCATAATTAAGATGAAAATGACATAAAAATTCCACGACGTAATTATAAATCCATTATTTCCGAGATGAATGAGGGGAACCGTCGATGGAGAAAACTAAAGATTAAAAAAAATAACCATAAACAGGCAACTCAATTCGACGAATTGAATTAACGTCCGCCTTTAAAAGCGAAGAAATCCCGTTGGCTACCAAACTACACATAATCATTAATTTCTTTTGCTCCTGTCTGCCCGCGTTCAAGTAAAACAAATTAGTCGAGGTGGTGTGTGTGTGTATATTATGTGTATGTGTGTGAAGCCCTTTTTCTCACCATGACTTGTTAGTTTCGGCCATAATTAGCTAATTTTCGGTCACAATCAACACCGCCGCCCCACAAAAAATAATGACGGCGTTTTTTAAGCGAGATTCCTTTTAATTCATAACGTGAAATGAGAATAATAATTTTTCTTGTGGAATGTTTTATAGCTTCGGACCTGTCTTACCGAACGACAAACAAAACCAAAGAGAGTTCTGAATTCATCGAGGGCCACGGCATTGCTTGTACAATTATTCTGCAACAAAGTTGTTTTGCAGCGAAATCAGCAGTTTACACTTCGCATTAATGGGTTTTAAATTATTTTTACAGTGATTGATGCGACCAGAGTGTTTTAGTACACTTTTTTCTTTTAGCTAGACTTATGTGAAAGATACAAGAACAAAAAATAAACACTTCCTCAACTTTTTCTTTAATTACAATCCATGTAATGAAGGATAAGAGGCATTCATGAAAAATGAGTCGAAATAAAAAGACAAAAAATAACATAAGAGGAACCCAACTATAATTAAGATAAGAAGACTGCTAATAAAGTTATTACTGTTATTAGTAAATACTTAACGCGAGTGTTTTAGAGTAGTAACGTGAAATGGTTACAGTGATATCATTTTATAACCAGTCGTTTTCATGACCTGCTTTGTTATATTTGTCAGCTCCAAAAAACTTTGACGAGTTTCTATAAATCACCTAAATTGAATCATCGATTTGACCCAAAAATTCTACAAAAAGTGTTACAGCTAAGATGACGAACAAAGAGACAAATATTAGAATACTTAAAATCTATGCAAGGTGGTTGGTCATTTGATAACAAGTGAAGAAAATCTCGACCAGTTTACTGGTGTTCAAAGGCGACCGAATTGGAACATATAGTAGTCATAATCAGGCTGCGTTGAGTGCTAGATACACAAAATCTACCAACTAAAACAAATACAGGAATAATAAGTAGGTTCAGAGTACTACACTAAAATAGGATTTGTATGAATATCATCAGGCGAGCCCTGATGGGGTTAATTTAAAATTCTTACGTTGTACGAACATAACTAAACATTTAAATAGTGCTACAACTGAACCATCCTGATCAGTAAACGGTGACAACAATTGTACTAACAATGTTGAGCAAAATATAATCAACCACTGATCAAATTTTAGGTGATTCCAGGCGTCTCTCCCCGGGATTCTAGGACGGAATAGAAAATGTGTTGATCCAAGTTTATGGGTAGAATAGATTAAAAGTAATAACATAAGAAACGACCGGTCTTATAGGAATATCCTGTTTGTGAATCTTGGGAAAACCATACTAGCGAAGGGCTCTCGGGTGTACTAGAGTTAAGGGAGCTGAGTTGGAGATTTTCAAAAATTGTTAAGTATGAGGGAGTGCCTTCAATATTGACTTAACATACCTACTGAACTATTGTGTAAGGCCCTTCTTAATGTTAACGAAGGGGTTGATGTAAAAATCAAGCTACAATTATTTACATCGCCTTCAAACCAAGATATTAAGTCTTATTTAATTGCGGGTGATACGTAAAGCTCTTAGTAAGTAAGTCATGTAAGTCATAAGTCATGTTCTTGCAATATTATAGGTTCTAACATATCACATGATTCGATGACTTACTCATAATGTATAGCACGTTTTTAACAACTTTATCCTTAAGGGTTTAATTAAGAGAAATTCAATTGAAAGTCACTGTGGATAGATTACATAACCCCACAAAAAAGTCCGGATCTGTAGATCAGAGCTGTGTATTCTTATGTATTTTTCATTATTGAATCCGAATCCGGGATAAGAAAAAGGGCTGCACCGCTGAAATTGGCTCCAGAAGCCAAAAATGGCCCCTATAACACAGCCCCACAAAAAAGTCCGGGTCTGTAGACTAGACACGTGTATTTTTATGTATTTTTCATCCCAGAATCAGGATCCGAGGTCAGAAAAAGGCCCCTGGAATTGGCCCCGGAGGCCAAAAAATTTTGTGGGGCTGTGTTATAGGGGACATTTTTGGCCTCTGGGGCCAATTCCAGGGGTGCAGGCCTTTTTCTGACCTCAGATCCGGATTCAGCGATGAAAAATACATAAGAATACACGTGGATCACGTGGTACACTATCATGGAATCTGATTAGAGATTAGAGTAGAATCTCTTCGAGATTCGATAAGTGTATTGTTTTTAACAGCAAATAATCTGTTATTGTGACCGATAAACATGTCCTTACTTACATCTGTCAGCTAAGATCTCTATCTAGCTAATCAGTAATCCATTTAATACTTAGCTACTAAGATCCATTACACTTCGTATGATTTGATTAAGTTTAGTAACTTTGACAATTCCTATTGGTGCAGTTAACTAGAAATAAAGGAGTGGAATTTGAATAGCTAGCCTAACATATATTTAACACATTTATATAATAAACAGATTGTCAATTGATACTGGAAACTAATGTATACGATGTTTAACGCATCCCGTTCCATTATTTTGTTATACGTGTAGTTGTGATTTTTTTTTATTTGGTATTAGCAATCACAACGTCTATTGAATCACATCGAGCAAAAGGAAAGCAACATATACGTGTCTTATTTTCCTTTTACCGCCATCGCAGCGAAAGAATGATTAATTTTTGTGAAAACCCGTATCCGTTGCCGTACCTGCCGTAACAAAATAAAAACCAAAAACAGGGATTCATGTCGACGAAAATTAATAGATCCATTTTCCTGTTGGGAAACCAATTCCATAAACAATTTACTAGCGATTTGTTGTCGGCATCGACGCGGCGACGCGTGCTGCTGATGTTATACTTTACTTAAAAAATTTTCGGGAAAGAAATGGTTCCAATCGGAAAAGAGCGATCGTTCCTCTCTCGATTCCTTTATTTCCTGTATGATGCAATACGTATCCGAATATGAAAGATAATTTTCGGGGGGATTACCGGGAAACGATAGTGATAGCTAAAGTTTACGTGCCGGAAGAAGACTGATAAATGTGAAGCTCTAATCTTGGAGCACTAAGGGCGGTCATGGAGGAGTTTAACGATGGAGATATTCGAACTAGTGAATGTCAGTGAACGATGCATTTCGTGTATAAATTCGTCTTAAACTAAATAACACTACTTTGTGTTTTCTCAAAAAGCAGACAGGAAAAACCTGCATTTAACGCAATCGACATACACTATAGGAAAACATACCAAACTAACTAGCATGCAATCGAAGTTTCCTAAGTGAAAACAAATGGGTAACGTTATTAATCGATTTTCTATGCATTTATGATAGCTCTTACACAACGAAGTGTGTAAAAACTTGCACTTCTTCACTCTAACTCCTACACATGCGACATTAAATTTGATGAAAATTATGCAAACAAACGACTTGGCACAAAATGTGTTCATTTGCTTAAAAGTCTCATGGAGTTTCACTTTTTACAGCTTTGACTTAACAGTTTTAAATTTAGATAACACTAAGAGACTCAAACTAACACTTAAAAGAGAAGCTCAAAAATAGTACGCTAAATTACACACTTTCAATCAGACAGCTGCGGTTGTTACATTTGCCCTGCGGCTCTGCAGGGCATTAACTGCAGGGGTTAATTAATGAGGATTCCTTTAATTTTAGTTGAATTTGGAAGACAAATTTTTGATTTTTGAAACCATTAAATTTCCTTTAAAAATACTATTCACAGATTAGTCCTTTATCTTATCCCTTGTGCCCATTGCACGTAGGACCATATAGTCCAGAAGTCAGCGACAGATTTTTGTGATCAAAAAAGACCACGGCTAATTATCATTTAGGTGCTTTCTATGTTGATGCAATAAAGCCTCGTAAATGTCAGCTACCATGGATGGGTTGGGCAAATACAGCCAGTTCACTTTAATAAAATTAACACTTAAATGAAATCACCGAGGCTAAAATTTAATAAATGTGTAAGTACGATTTATAGGGTACAAAAAAAAATAGGAAAATAGGTAGAAAAAAAAAACGTGAAAAGAACATTAAGATCGATAAAATAATCTATATTCTTTATGAATAAATGATATACGTACGGGTACGAGCGCATATAAAAAAGAACTTTTTGTCCTATATCAAAGCAATCTTATTAGCCCAATCAAATAAAACCTTAATACACGTAAACCTCAAAGTAATCCGTTTCAGGTTGAAACCTTTTTAAAATCTAAGTTTAGGTAAAAAGAAAATATATTTTTCAAAAAGTATTAGTTAAAAATGACTGCGCCATTGTTTAAACATAGTTTAAATGATAAAAATTGCAAAAATGAGTGTTTTAAATGTATTAAAAAAACACATATAAGAGGGAGCATTAAAGGTTTTTTCTCTTATAGTTGCTTAAAAAATGCTTCATTTTAGACCTGCTAAAACAAATATAAATAATTTATTTAAATAATTGCAAGAAACCATCAAATTTGAATTTGCACTAAGCAATGAAAAAGAAACATAAATTATTTGGAAGCTTGCACGGAAAGTTGACTTTTGCTATCCTTAAGATTTCCTTAAAATTTGGTTAAAAAATATTAATTACTTTATAAACTATTCTATTTGTTTATTAAAAAGTGTACTATTGCAACCTAAAAAAACGTGGTTGTTATTGCCAAAGTAGAAAACTTCATTAGAGCACATTTTTTTCCGTCTTGAACTATGTTTTCAAAATATTCGATCGGAAATTTAAATTTCAAAGAACCTCCCCCCTAAAATGGAATTTGAAAATTGTCTAATTTGTTTATAAAGTTTTTCGTTAAGAACATTACAAGGAATAAATTTATTTTAATCTCGCTTTGATATTTGCTTTCCTGATAATTTTTTACGAATTTAAGGGAAAAGAAAGTTGACCTAGGACCATTTTCAGTCGAGGTAGCCATTTTTTTACAAAATTCAGCATTTCTTTATATTTCAACATAAAGGCTTGAAACTGCACGAGTAAATAAACCAATCCTTTAACTGTGCTCCAAAAAATTTTTATATGTACCAAGTGGTGGGGGGAATCAGCCAGCAGCGTCGAAAAGTGAATATAAAAACTTCAAATCGAAATCGTTTGAAAATTTTGAGGTATTTCGAGTAATTATGGACCAATATTAACGTTTTTTTTAACTTGCACGTGAAAATAATCACAACTGCACGGCCCCTTTTGCAATAAAAGAATTCTTTTTGAAAAGCAATTATATTATTGAGAGAAAATATTTGTTGGCAATGATACTGATTTAATATACATAAAAAAAGACATTTTTCATTACAAAAATTAATAACATAATGGTTTTTTAATATCTAAAAATATTTAATTTTTATATTCATTCAATTATCAATCAAGATAAAAAATATAATATGTAATTTGAATGTATACTAATTATATTCTAAGAAGTAAATATTCATTTTAATGATTTTTGAATTTTAAAAAAATAATGTTATTAATTTTTGTAATGAAAAATATCCTTTGTCAGAGAACTGATGCAGATAATATCCGTGCTAAACATAACTAACCATCAGTTAGCACAATTTTACTTTTATTGCCATTTCAGTCAGTTTGAGCAAAATGGGTTTTAGTTCAGGTATTTTTCCTTTCCCTTATATTAGTTGTAATACAGAAACTGCATAGAAATTTAACAATTTTGAAAAGTAAGACGAATAGAATATATTTTACAGCTATAACACGATCGTCGTGACTGCTAACCTAAAGAGGCATAACACGCCTTACAGAATAAACTAGATCAAGTGCAAAAAATTTCGAACGTGTAAACGAGGAACGTAACACCGGACGATATACCACTTTCCTGTCTTTTCGGTCGAAAAGCGGCGTCGGTGGCGGCGTATTCAAAATGTCCTTAAGGCGAAACTTGGCCAGACAATGAGGCTCATTAATTACTGGCCACGGTTTCCCAGGACGGTCTTCTCTCAGTATAAATATAAGCGGGCAGCCTGTAGCAGCGTACCGGTATCCCTACAAAGTGTTCACCGTCGGATAGTATGCGACAATTAGTACTGACTTAAGATATTACACACATTCACCTGTAGTGGGTCTGCGAAAAGCCAGTTAATTACCAACGGTCACGATATCTGAACGCTTGTCGTGCCTTTATGCTCGATATTGTAAGCAATCGAGTTGGAACACTTTATGGGATCCACAGCTTTTTATAGGTACATCAGCGCTGATTTTTTTTTAATCTCAACTGAAATTTTTCCGTTTTGCACTTAGGTGTTATTACGGGTGACCGTTGAATTGATTGCGTTTCTTGTAACTCTAACCGATCATGAGTAGGCGTAGTCGATATGAGCAGCTCAAAAACTTGAAGTATATAAAAACATGAAAATTCGTGAAAGATTGTGTTTGATAATAGTCAAAGTAAGTCAAAATACATACACACGTGATACACACGTAGAACTTATGATTTCACAGATATTTATCAGAGAGAGGCAATTACCGTTTATACTACCCAATTAAAATATATCCAAGGGCAATTACCATTGTGTTTAATAAATGTATTACCGCATAACAACATGCAGGTTAAAATCAAAGGACGGAGAAGCCTAAGTTGCAGGAGAATGTCTTAGTTACGGAATTTAAGAGTGGTTTGGTTGCACCACAACTCATCTACTTAGAACAGCTGCCAGTAAAATTAAGATAGCCCTGATGATATCTGATTTCCAATAGCATGGACAAGTATAGAAGAAGAATTTTTGCCACCAGGGTTTGCCACATCGAGAATTACAAAGGGACTACATACAATATATCTGCGAATTTTCGACTTCGTCCTTCCTTATCACATAATTTTCCATAAAAATTCTTTCTTTCGTTTTCGTGAGACAACCTTTAGACTAATGGTCGTCTTTCTAGTAATTCAAACGCTAGGAACTGTTCATTATATAATTCGCAGCTGTCTCAGAGTTCGAATCGGTCCTACAAGAGTTTGCCATAGAGAAAACAACTCTGCTGTACTGACAAATACAGGAACAGCAACACTGAGAGATATTTTTAACGTAACGTACTCAACTCTGCTTTGCCAGTCCTAAGCCTGGGGCCTTACCGGTCAAGAGGGAAGAAAGAAGGAGGGATCGAGGAATCACGCCTGGCTAAAACACCAGGGTTCATCTGCACGAGATGATGGCACCTTGTGAGGGTACATCTACATAGACTACAGACGAAAATGATAATGGTCTTTTCATTCTATTCGATTCAATCTATTTAAAAGACCAACGCAGCCTATAGACAGGAGGAAAGTGGTCTTCAAAGCCTCGAAAGACAACTAGTTTATGGGTAGAAAACCCTGAAAAAAATTATAGGTTTTGAGTCAGCACTTTAGGACCTTTTGGCATACATAAATAACCTCTACATAGACGTGATATATGATATGGAAAAATTTTCTTAGATTATTTGATACTAGTCCATTCTTGAAGATGGACTAAAGACTACAGTCCTCGTGGAAAGGCCCAAAGTCACACCACGAATGTAGCAAAGATATCTGTTCAATATAAACAGTACTTAATAATTAAACTTCAACATGCTTCAAGCGACTTGCGTTCATCATTAGCAAAATAATTGTGTATAAAAACAAAAGAAAATAATACGTGTTCGAGAAGCATAAATATGTATTAAGGACCGTTTACTTTGAACAAATATTTTCGCTATATTGATGGTGTAATTTGGTTCTCTTCACCAAGGATTTCCTAGATTATTTCACAGTTTTTTTACTGCATCGCCTCGTAACATTTATATTGACTGCTTTCCTGTCTTAAAACTTTTGTACTTATATTTACACTCGTTTAAATTTACATCGTGGCTTCTAAACTTTTACCTCTATAAGTCACTTAACACTTGTTTGTACAACCACAAGGCTTTCTCTACATCAATTGATGTTATGTAGGCATAGTTAAACAAGTCGTAAAAGGGACTTTATCTAATTTTTCTTCACTGTGTGAAGAACTGCGTCATATTTTTCAATTCCTCAGAATCATAAATTTTCATTTGTAATACATATTTACAAATTCTCCGTTCCCTGCTTATAAACAACTTGTTAATTTGCCTTTCAAAATTTTCAGAGAGTTTCATTGATGCATAAAGAAAAGATCCCTCTTTGGGTTTCAATTTCTTAAAAACGATAATCATGATTTAAAAATGTCTCTCAGAGTCTTTAGTAGTCTTTTAGACGACGCAATAAATTTTATGAAATTGATGTGATTTGTAATAATTAAAATTACAACAAAATGTTTAAAAAGGATTTTCGTAAACGTTTTAATCCAGGCGATTTATCGTTGGCTCTAACAAAATGCCATTTGGACCAGGCGCTTTCCCATTATCTGTTTTTCTCAGTGCATTTTAAATTTCTGTCACATCAAATGGATCTTTATCAGTGGTATCAGTTGCTTCAAATATAATCTGTTTATTTGAGTCATACTATAGTGATGTATCCATTCTACCTTTGATATTAAATTTAGTTGTACGTATATCTCTTTCCAGCTTTAGGCACTTAAGCATTTTATATGGAAGTGCCTGTCGTCCACGTTCTCCATACAACTTATAAAGGCATCCCATGATGTTATAGGTTCTGGTTTCACTATGGGTTCTGCTCTATTTGTAACTTTGTGGTATGCATTATTTGCTCCTTCAGAATTTGCTTGGAGGTATTATCTATATGCTTCATTCTTCTACCATACATCATCTATCACCTATACCTATCTGTGGTGAACAAGTGGATATATTGTTAGTGTTAGGTTTTGTCAAGTAAATTACAGAAGTGTAAAGGGATATTCTGTACTTCCTAATCGTGTGGTTTTCCATAAATAAACGTTGGCTAATGTTGAAAGAAAGGCCGGTGAATCTGGAAAATTTTTAACTAACACCCGAGAACGTCCTAATGTAGGTGGAGTACAGGACGAAAAGCCTATATTCTACAAACAGAATGACTAGACGTAGTTTACTGCATTCATATCATTCATCTGATTCAGAGAATTACCTTCTCTTGCTTTATTTCAATGATTTTTACTGATGAGGCTTGTTCCACCCGCAGAAGAATTACAAATATCCATAATCATATAAACATGTGAATATTCCTTTGAAAACCCTTAAGCAGGAACTACTAAACATTTTCAAGAGAAATTTAAAATAAATGGATAAGCAGGCATTGTTGGTCATGGATACTGGTTAACTGGACCAGTTGTTTTACCAAATCAGCTAACCGATGACAATTATTTGGAATTTCTTTAAAATACTTGTCCAGAACTCCTGGACTATGTACTATCACTGATAAAATTTGAACTTTGGTTTATACATGATGTAGCACCACCCCATTTCAGTGCGATTCAGTGCAAGACCTAATGTTTATCTAATTGACACTTTTTACTACATTACTTCAAGCAATCCCATTATAAGAAAAGCTTTAAAATGAAACGTTTAAAATCCACATAAGTTTAAATTTCGATTTCTTTAAATAAGCAGACAGGTAAAAAGTCCTGTAAAATTTTAAGGGTGAGTCACCCTTTATCTTTTGATTGCCTTGGCTCATGAATTACAACGTGCAGTGCACCTAAACTCTGTACCAAGCTTGATAGGCCTAAGTTAAAGAATTGCAAATATTGTTGGTTTTTTTTTCAATCTGAAGGTTCATAACTCTACAGGGATGCAACTTTGTTTAGGGGTAAGTTGCAGTAAGTCATCATATTTTGGGTGTGACAAAGAGCTGTGTAGATTCTTATGCGGGACACTCTGTATATACCATCGAACATAATTACTTTTGTGTGTAACATTTAAGTACGTATGGCTGCGAGTGTATGGCCGCTTAATTTACCATTGAAGGTTTCTTCATAAAAATAAGATCGAAATAATTTCATACAACTGATATTCGGGTCATGAGAACGGTACATTTATACTGAAAAGGATGTTTAACACTGCGATGAAGCAGATTCGAAATCTACCTGCACCTAATTAACGGCCAACACATTCCGAGTTAATTACTCCATCCCAGTTGGGACCAATTAATGGCTCGGACCGAAAGAAATGTTTTTAATTATGGCGCATTTTATTGTTTCGTGTCATCGCAGGCAAAAGAAATACACGTTCGTTTATTTGCAAACGCGATTTTTGCCATTGAAAGTGGACAAAAATAACTAACAACTCTTGTCGTTCAAGGATCAGTAAGGACTTTCTGCGCTTTTACGAAATAAACGGTCTTTTGATATTTTTTTTACACATCGGCTCCGGTCACAAATTCTTAATCGGCTGAATCTAAATAGCCCATTCATCACTGGGTATAAATAAGAAAGGGAAAAAAATTGAAGAACGAAATCAGAACCCAGTGGACGAACGTGTAATGTGTGGCCTCCGTTTTCTGCCAGGTCCCCTTATATGACCATGAGTAAACCCGGTCCACAAACTGACGGCTGTCACTCACTCCCAATCACATCCGTCACTCTAGCAGGACTGCTTCAGCGCGTTTGCAGTGATCAGAAATGGGATTTGTGAGGTTTCATAGGCGGGGATGATGCGAGACGAGAATCGTCTCGATGCGAGAAAAAATCAAATTTTATTTCTAAGAAATGAGGTTGTTTATATTCACTCTAAGAGAAATTTTGGAAAATAGAGCTTAGGAAGGCGGGATCAAATTGAATTACTTCATTTTCGGATATACACAGCGATATTACGTAAATCTGCAAGCAACCAAGGACTCTATATTGCTTATGAACTAATACAATAACTACAATTAGTAAGAGTAATAGATATTAGTCTTAATCTATAGCTTCATACACCTTTACCGTTTTTATTAAATCAGTCATAAACGTAATTGGGTTGAAGACTTCAACGTAATTCATATCTCTTAATTACTATTTACCATTTTACTCACAATTAGAATCACATCAAACATGGCCTTGGAGCATTGCATAGTTCAAGTAGAAAGACCCATTTGCCAACTAAAATTATGTACACGTCAGAAGTAAACTTAAAAGAACAAATTGATCTACATATTGTGGACCTGGCCGATCATTCAATTATCTTTTAAACTTGAATGGTAGAATGAAAACGCTACACTTTCACGTGCAACGTTAATATACTTCCTACTTTCATTTGAATTGACTACAAATACAACTGTGTGCCCTCTAACAAAGAGTTACAACCATATTAATAATCAACGACTTATAGTATCTACAATTACAATGCTTTTAAGGTGAGGGACAATTGCTTTTTGAATATGTGACTAAAACTAGAGTATAGTGTAAATGAGACCTAAACACTTAACCAAGAGGTGCAGCACAAGTTAAACTTTTTAAGGTAATATATTATTTACATCCAAAGCAATGAGGTTTACCAGAGATGTTTCAGTGGGTACGAATTTGGCCAGCAGGGTACAAAAGTAACGGATTAGGTTAGATAGGGGGTCTCCTTTGTGCCCTTGGGACGTGATCTCCATTGCCTTAACTGCCCTCTTAACTCATATTTGTAACATATTTCCAATACTTGTTAGTCCAGCAGAGGTCTTTTCCCTATGAAGTACTGTGGGATTCATTTGAACTCTGAGATAGCTATGGATTATATAATAATGCTTCTTGCCATGGCACTAATGGCAAATCTGGTGTGTATCCAGTCAAAAAGCAATATTTTTTATAAGAGCATTTCTATTTAAATTTTCCCCAGGTGCATGTGCTCTCGATTTGATAAAAATATGCATGTTTATGAGAGGTTAAATAAAACATTTTCACACTCACATTCCGCCTATAGCTCTAGCAGTAACATTCAATGTAGTAAGAATGAGATTCTATTTTCTCGGCAGAGTAAACCTTAACTTAAAAATGATTTTATTTCCTACTATCTAAAAAGCATGAAAATAACAATACGGGCATTTCCACAAAATCCACTGAAGTAAGTGACAAACTAAGACTTGGAAGGTCGTCTTTCAGCGCGACGCTGGTGGAATTTCCCTTCGCCCTTGGTCGCGTTCAATTTACATTATTTACCTGAGGCTGACTATATCTACCATTTCCAGACTGCGTTTCGCTAGTTGCACCGCATTCCTGCAAACTTTGATTTTTTACAGTCATGTCGCGATTTAAATTGACTACAATGAGCGAGAGGAGAAGCGAATTTGAAAAGCGAGATATTTAAAAATGATAACACCGCGAAGATACTGTGAGAGAGGCTGCTCGGTTGTTAGGGAGAAGCCCAAAACGGTCGCGGGAGAGAATACTGATTTGCACTTACGTATCAGGAGATATATAATAGGAACATTAAATTTTCCATTACTCGTTATATATACCCTAATGGGTAGTGCGGAGTAGAAACGTAAAGCAGAAATCACTATCGATGTTACTCTTTTAGTTGTTATTTAATTGTATATTATTTAGAACAAAAATATTCGAGCAGATTAAAATATTTATAAGATCAAAAAAAGGCAAAACATGGCATAGGTATTATGCCATTTTTGCCATTATAGCATAGTAAATTATGATCAATAGCTAGTTATAGCGATCCTAACTTTTTAATAATTAATAACAGCAGCAGTTAGGAACACAGAATTTATTCTAGAAGAAAAAATACATTCATATAAAATAACGCAAATAATAATGAAGAAAAAAATAACAAAGAGACATGCAATTGAGTTTTCAATAAATTCAACAAAAACTAAACATCGCTCTTTGTTTATTGTTTGTGACTTCATAAACCTGAACCTAACCTGAACATAAAAATGTGAACGAAGGCCCCCTCTTTCCATGCATTGTACGTTTCCACTTACGCTGTTACGTTGTCCCTGTTTATTTTTCCGGATTCCAGCGTGGTTGTTTCGTACGTTTCATCATCTCTTTGCGTTTTACTGACGTTTTACTGTTACTGCGATTAGAACTGTTGTTATCGAGTTATCCTCAGCCTTTTTAAGACTGCAGTATTTTTTTAATCCGAATATATGTCCCATACCCACACCAATACATGGAACATGTACCACCAAGGACATGTACCACCTTCACCAAGCAAGACGATAATAAACTTGGACTGCAGTCGACAGCCCAGTAATTCCATGAAGAAATGATCTGGAATGTTATATAAAGATACTGACATTTGACTTGGGCCGAACATCATTTTTCCTAGTATTTTGCTTTGTAAAATTAGCTGCAAGTACACAGCACATACTGATCAAAGGAGTGAAAGGAATGAAGCTCAGGACACTGGAAATGTGTTTTGAAGAATATTAATAATACCACAACCAGAGTTCCTAGTTTATTCGGAAGTCATGTTTCTAATCCGCCCCCTACCACAATGCAGTATGAAGTTCTTCATTGCCAAATGAAAGGAGCCAAATTGGATCTGTTGGATTGTATTGAAATTGTTAAGGCCTATCAGATTCGAACAATTACGTACATAAGGATCAAGATTACAAGATTACAAGATCTTGAAATAAACTGATCCGATCCACTAGTCTACCCCGCATCCATTTTGTTTTCTTCCATAATTAAAAAATTTTGCGTTTCCACCACATAATGTCACCTCCATTTACTTTTCTCATGAAACTTGTCTTCAGAATTTTATATGACGTGGATTTATATTCAGTTTATATTGTTAAATTTGATTTCATACAAAATCTTTGTTCTTAAAATTTCCTATGTATTTTTTATTTCAATTATGGATTTTCTTTCTGTAGGTCTATAACTGATGATGAACTTTATTGGCTAGAAACATCTCTTAAACCATAAAAACCATTTCTTTCTGAGGGGGAGTCTTTTTGAGTGTCTCGCCTACTTACATGTAAGTTTATGTTAAAGAACAAACAGCTAAAAATAAACGACCATCAATAGAGAAGTGCAAATATGCATATAAAATTACAAGAAACATGGGTATAGAGATGGACCTTTTTTTGCTACGTAGATGCAAAGAAATTAACAAGCAAGAAATAAAACAAGGGTGTTTTATGAACTATATTAAAATATAAAATGATTATTTATTAAAGCAATAAGTAAACTTGTTCTAAATTTTGAAAAAAAAACTAACAGATGTGCAAGAACTAAATTGCTGCTTTTATGAAGTTTATTAAAATATAAATGAATTAATTATTAAGAACAATACATTTTTGGAAAATTAATAAATATACAAGAAATAAAATATGATGTTTTTATGGAATTCATTAAAATACAGAATAATTAATTATGAAAGCAATAAAAAAACATAGGTCGCTCAAGGTTTTCAAAAACTAATAAATTTGTAAAAAATAGAAGATAGTGTTTTGTAAAGTTTATAGACTAGAAGTTTAGACTACGCCTAAAAATGGTAAAAAATAAAGTAGAAGGGCAAAAAACTTTTTTGTGTTGTAAACTTGGATATACTCAAAAATGGGTTCTAAATTGTACCAGCCTTTAATACTTCCATTAAGCTGTCAAACTATCCTTGATCTAGTAATTAGTATCTCCCTAATTACCTCGATGCTATTGAACCCTTGTGCATATTTTCTTTCATTGGGAAGCATGACGGCACAAATTTAGGGCTTTATTTTAAAGAGCATTGGTAGACCCATCAACAAGCTTCCACAAAATTGGCGAAATAACTGAACTTAAATTAAACGATTATGAAACTCAAAGCATAAATGGAACTAAAACATCTAGTAAATAATTGAAAAGTACTCAAAATTTCTTAGGTATAATGTCAACCTACCCGTGACGAATTAGTTACCTACTTTTTAAAATCACGATTAATGGAATACAAAGGAACGTTTAGTTCCATTATATTTCAAAGCTTGTCGGAATTGTTGCATTAGAGAGTGAAACGTGTTTTCAATTTCATGTGGAGACTAACAGGATATGAAAATGAACCCAATAATTTATCGGTAATTTATTAATGAATTCCCAAATTTCCTTATAGACAATCTGAAATTCGGAGGTCACATTTCGCATGTATTTATGGATTCTGGCCGAAATCTGCCTTGCATTAACTGTGTTTTGAGATTAAATAACGTGAATAATTGCTCTTAGGAGGTCTGAATGACATGACATTGACCATGCGTCTTCTCACTGATCCAGTTGGCATTGAACTTGGAGAAATTGAGACGCGGTATGAAGGCAAAAATCTACTTTAATTTGAGATCAAAATTCAAACTATAATAACACCCCATCGACTAAAAATTGGTCTGGAACAAGTATTTCACGTGAAAATTTAAATAAATCTAAGTATGCTATTAGAGCAACTAATATGGGGCTAGTAAAAATTAGACGCAAATAACAGGCTACATACACACACGCATATGCAACAACTTTCAAAAAACTTCAAACCATTATCATAATTTTCGATCAGGTAAAGTTCAGCGAATTTCTGAGAACGTTTATACGGGGCGCTATTAGCCCGTCCTCGGACCTGTTCCTTTGCGAATAATACTTTTTGACAAGTAACAACGATATCAAGTGTTCATATTATATACAAGAACGGTAAATTGTCTCGACATGACAGATGGGCTTTCACCAAACAAGGTGATGCCACCCAAAGCAGCACGAGTGTCGCTGATAAAGCTACTTATGTCGACAAAATGATGATTGTCGGAATTATTTTCACAGGTTGAAGCTGCAATCGATGAACGGTTTAAAATTGGGACAAGCGGGTTTAAAGACTACCAATTAAGTTCACTTACTACTTGTTAATGGGGTAAGTCCGTATGTTTGCCATGTGAACCAAAGAAATTACGTGAAGCTAGCTAAAATAGGCGGAGTCGCTATGCAAAGTGACCTAATTTTAGATCTATATTAAGCCAGATAATGGGTGAAATTAGTTAAATTAACATTTTGTTTACGTTCGAAAATGCAAGCAATTTGGATACGATTAATAAGAAAAGTGCCTTTTGACACAGTTTTAGCAGAAGTATGAAAAGGATAAATAATAAAAAAATATACATAAATATCACTGCCTTGACAAGTTGTTTGTTAATATATCATTAACAAAAATAACGAGTCAATTAAACACATAAAAACTATCACACCTAATCCAAGATTCAATATTTTAAGATAGTTTAAACGTTTTTGGTATCCTTAGCTCAATTTTGATATTTCCCAATTAATGTTTAATCACATATGGTACTTATGGGGTCCTTATGTGTCTTCATAAGTGTTAATTTCAAGAAATCAAATCGAGAGATACGCAAATATCCATTTAACTATGAAATTTTCCGCAATTGAATTTTAAAATTTTATCAAAAATGTTAATATTCAACTCGATTATTATCTGACACTGTTTGTCAAGCTGGTAGATTACCCCAAGAGTCCAGCAGTGCATTTTCTCTATACACATGCCTTATCATATTATTACAACATTGTTGAATGCAAATTTTATCGGATAAACTGGATTGAAAGGTAAAAGCATATATTAAATCCTGTATTATATTTAACATTTTTAACAAAACATACGGTAGCACCGACAATGGCATAAAACGAGTGGAGTTTTGAATTTTATAAAGATAAATTAAAGAAAATTCCAGCGAAATTGGAGGTTCCTTTAACATTTTAGTGCCGATAAAATTATTGGTTCTGTAGAGATGAAGGCAATTTTTATAAGCACAATTATATTTTTATTTATTGGTAAGGCCCTTATTGAAATTTTAAAGACTTCAAACATGCATTAACAGATCGTATACGGGGTGATTCCAGAGTATACGTTACAAACTACGTGAGATCACTTCAGGTCCTGTAATTAGTAATATCTCTCAAAACATCGTACAACAAATGTAAAAACAAATTTTTTTTGATAAAAAAATATTACATCGGTAACTGCTATTAAGTGTACAAAAAAAATAATCTTTGTAGTGAACTTTCACCAAAAATGGTATCTTTCGATATTTAGATGAAGCTCTGGAGATTTTCGTGAGAAATTTTAAAGAAAATTCTAGAGCTTTTCTTCAATTTTTTAATGTTTGAAGTTAAAACGAGACTTCCTTCTATACCCTACCTAAAACGATTTAGGAAAATCTGGAATTCTTTGTGATCCTCAAAGAAACAAACATTTTGACACTTGCATAAGTCTTTTAGATCACCTATCACGCCACTTTTGCAATTTATACTTCTATGTTCTAAATTTTAAATTGTTCTAAATTCTGTCTGTCTGCCAGATCATTCCAAGATACTGAGTGATGTCATTGTCTAAAGCTGCATCATGACTATCATTAAACTGTTTCTATTCTGGGTAGATAATACACATCCAAGTGCCTCTGGAGCATTGCTCTTAGATTCTTGAAGTTTTCTTATATTTAGAGAGTTCCAAGATCATCTGTGGTCCTTTCATTTGGTCCTAGGAGAATGAAACACTTTGAAACTTGCACAGGCCTTTTCGATTCGATTTTATAGCACTTTTGGCAACTTGAAGTTCTAGAAAAAACTTTGGATTCGTAATTCCACATAAGCTCTATAGTTTTAAGGTAAAAACGAAATTATTTGGAACTTCCATAGACCATCTAGATTTCTGTTGATGGTAATTTTAGATGTTGACGGTTGCACAAGCACTTACGGATTCTTCCTTCTAGATCCTTGAAGTTTGGAATTTTCAGGAAAATGGAAACTTTCAAATATCGAAACATCTGACATTTCCATAAGGGCTGTCTATTCAGAATTTCAAACTGACGTCTGGATATTTTCTTTACAACGATTCATACTTCCTACTCTTTGAAATTGAAACTAGAAAACTTCTAGGACTTATCACTTAACACCATTTGTGACACTTTAGTTAATTCTGTGGTTCCAGGGACACATATAATAGTTTTAGAAACACTCCTAGAACCTATATTTTTAACTTTGAAATCATCTTAACGTTTAAACTAAAAATAAAATTGTTTGTAATTCAGAAATAATACATAATTATATCACCATAATCTTCATAATTCAATTCAGCAATAACATAATTCAGCATTATTTGACTTAACCAGTTATTCTCTGTGGCCATCAATATTTTTTAAGCTTCTTAAAGAGTATAAGTAAAACGAAACCGTATGGACATTCCAAAAACATTCCAGGTTCAATTGGAAAGTCACTCTAGCGTCTCAAAATTCTAAATCGGCATATCTACTGGTATGCCGAATCGAAAAGAGTCTGGGTTGTTACGCCACTGCTTAAACTGCTTAAGGTTTAGTACTTTTTTATTAACCTTCGTTATGTACTGAAGAACGCAATTCCAAACACTTATGGCCTTATGGCTTAAATAATTATTAAAACCTATGAATTTTAGGAAATTTTCACCATAGCTTGTTTCGAAAGTTAGTTAACAAGAAAATAAGAGTGTTACCAAGAGCACCAAAGATGAAGAAAAAAATTTAGAAATTTATAGAATACGGTTTTGAGTGATTCAGCAAAGTATCAGTAAAATTCGCTGTTGCGAATTTTGTTAGAACATTTTCTGAGCAACGCATAGGATTTGGTTTTGTTTGAAAAAGGTAAATTTTGATTTATATTTCAGTAAGCTTTCACGTCGAACACCTTTCCGTTTTCTAGTGCCATATGTCAAAGTAAAAGTGTCCATTTTACCTCACTTTCTACATCGTAAAGACACTTCCATTTGCAGGGTTCTTGAATGTCACCCGGTTATCGCAAGTCACGTTACACTCCTAATTACCGACACCGACCCAATAATTAAAATTATAATTATTTTTCTTGCCAACAATAAAATTAAAATTAAAAAACCAGATACGGCGCGCATTTCTATAATGACTCAAATTTCACGTCAGAAATGCCATGATGCTGCTCTCTCTTTCCAGTGCGAGACAGATTAAGAACAGGGGCGTGCTTTATTATAATAAGATAATTAACAGTCGATGGTAAAATAAAACAAGAAGCGTTGATGTTGGGTAACTATCGATGATGGTTTATTATTGGGCTGCGAGCCGGAAACACAACAATATGCAAAAGAGAAAGTAACTAATTGAAATCGAATTGAAAAGTGCTTAATTTTTAACGCCGATAATAATTGAATACTAAAAACATTAAGTAGGTGTAGGAGATTTGTAAATGTTGAGAGTATTAATTGCATTCCCACATCACATTGCATTCTTTTCATACTGCATGTAAATTTGATATATGTATTTTATTAGTTGACATTAGGAAATTCATTTATTACAAGGCTGTCTCTATATGAGGTAACAAATTAGAAAGACGAAAATAATGCAAATTATAACTCACGGATGTTTGTTTAGTTTTATCCATTTTTGTTTCAATGGAAACTTCGCTTTGGCCTCAATAAATGCAGAGGGAATCTAAGCCCCTTTGTAATGGATGAAACACTTCAAAAGCACCGGTTTTGGACAGTTTGGAAAAACATATTCATGATCCTAATACGAGAAACTAACTATCTGTGAACATTAGAGTTAAACCCTTACATTGTATGCGAAATATAGTGATTCCTTAAGTTATGGTAGATGAAAAGTAAGAAAAACTTAAGTTTCAGTGACAGCAATTAAATATAAAATATTTTTGATAATTTCCATCACGAATCCCACAAGTAGACTTGAGCCAGCCGAGCATCTCAAATGTAAAGAAGAATGATTTTGGTATGTGATGTATAGCGATATTTTCATTGGTTGCAATTATACCTTTACGGAGCTAAAATAATATTTGTAACCAAAGCATCTGTTGAAACTGGAAGCTATATAAATACTCATGCATTATCCACAATATTATGGAACATAATTACAAATGATCATTTAAAGAACCGAAATAACATATAAAATTATGTTAAAGAGTAATTGAGCAGGATAAATGGCTCAAACAGAAGGATGTGGGGGACACCACAGATGATAGAAAATATGGGACTTGAAGAAAGAGATAAATGGAAAAATCGGGGTTCCTAAGCTAATCAGAAGCTAAAGGAACCACCAACTTCGTAGTTACCAGTTCGTTTGCGCTTAAAAGGAAATTAAGGTAATTAATGATAATTAAGGTGCCATTAAGTGATTTGAAATAAGTTGTAAATATATAAATAAATTCGAAAATCTATAAATAAATTGTAACTTACAAAGGCTCATGCATTTACCGTGGATTATAAGCAAGGTTTTAATTCAAATTCATGGTTTATGAGGATATGTACTTTGTAGCAGGAAGAATAAAACCAGCTGCATGATATATCTTCCTGATTTTTCATGTATTTTGATGAGCCGAATGAACGTCTGGTCAATTTTGGTAAATTAATCTTGTATTTCTGGTACTCTTGTCTAAACCAGTACAGACCTTTCCAGCAGAAAAAGATTTTTTGAGATTGCTGTGAATCTGTAGTGATTGCTGTGGATTTGTTGTTGGATCTGCGCGTTTGTTGTTTTCATTCGTTACATACAGTTTTGAGCACTTTATTGCACTACATTTTTCTTACCAAAAATACAATTTATAGTATTCTTACTTACTTACTTACTTACTTTTTAGTATTACTTAGTAAGTACATTCTAATGCATTATATTATAGACTTATAGACCAAGACCTAGACGACACCATGTTTTTTTTGAGTTATTCGTTCTATTTCTGCCTTACGCATAGGGTTTAAGTGCTTTCTCTTTCTCTTTAACACGCAAAAAATTTTGACATATAGTACAGAACTGCAGATATATGAAACTGATTTGAAGAGTTTCAATAGGGAAGAGTTTTAAATTTTACAAAAATGCAATAATACCGCGATTTAGTGTCGGTTTGACCCATTTGATAAAAGTATTGCAAAAATATATGAGTGGCCGTTTTATTCTGCCGTTCTAACATATAGCCCCCCATAAGTGGGCAAAGCCGCGAAATTGTCCGGTGGGCCAAATTTCTTTAGTCCGACACTGCTGCAAATAAATCAAATAGAATTTATTAAACTATTCAATTCTCTTTAATTACCCCTAAGAAGTACTTACTGCGACTTCCAAAAAATATTGTAATGCAAATATAGGAGCAAATATTAGTAATTCGAAGGGCTGGTATATTCAGTAACGGTAACTAATATTCTAATAACAGAAATAAAACAAATACTACTTTCCTTATAATAATTCACCAATCAGGATCATTTGAAGGATTTAATGTGACTATATAATCAATACGTCGACTGATTCCATGAAATTTTAATCATTGTGAGTAATTGTGAATTGAGCTACTCTCATTTACATCATTGGTGTGCTTCATCTCTTCTCAAAATCTATGATCGGGTTAAAGTATTTCTAGATTTAAGTAAAAATTCAAATAGGCGCTTACGAATCCTGAAAAAAAGGTTTTCAAAATATCTCTAGAATTAGTTTCCCACTATTAAAAAGTCCAAGGAAGTTCTTAGGTTCTTGGTTTTGTGCGAAGATTTTTCACACAACTCAAAGTTTACTTGGTAATGTTTCCAAAAATAACATTTTTTAGAGTACCAAATTTCTTAAATTTCTTGGATTCAATGAATGAATAACTCAGTTTTATAGAAGTGTCAGTTGGTGATTTCTTGGAATAGCAAGTGTATTCTTAAGTGCTCTTTAAACTTTACTTTTTATTTGTAATTAAGCCGGCTATATTTACTAAATACAGATGATAACTTTCACATTTACCTTCATCTTCACTTTGATGAAATAAGTATTAACATTCTTTCTTTTCACTTTCTTAAAGAGATGTTCCATTTGCTTCGTCTGTAAACGGTTTTGTAACTCCTAATTCCCTTCCTAGACCTCCACCGCTGGTATTAAAGTAATTACCGCGCTTTCGTCCGATAGTCCAGTAATTTTGAGAGTCATTATTAATTATTATGGTATAATGAAAATAATAGCCGAGGAATTCATGAATCAGTGTCCTCCCGGCAGCCGTCGGGATTTTTCTTGGTGTTTTGACTCCGCGGGGGTAATTAAAGGAAATTAGATTGGCTGGATGGGATCTCTCTTTTTTATTTTTGGCTCACCATTGTCCGTTCGATTCAACACCGGTGGCTCCCGGAGCAAATTATCTCTGATTATAAACGAGAAACAGAAACCAAGAGAGTTTGTTTGCTTGCCGAGAAGCGGTTTTTGCCGCCTCTTTCACGCTGACGATGTGCAATTCTCTGATCTTACTGGGGAACTTCGATGTGTAATCAGAAAGGCCAAGTGCTTTTTTCTCGGAATTTAATGATCTTACCCTCTTTTGAGATACTTTTAATAACATCAAGGTAAATTCACTATGAAATCGACAGTGTCTTGCACTGTGTATGAGTGGTATTCACCACAATTTTCTTTTAATTTCTTCAAGATGCTTTGAGATAGCAGCACTTAAAAGTAAAATTATATTCAGTTATTATTAGAAGATTAGGGAAATGTTAATTTATATCAACGCTACAATATTTCCTTAAGGGTTTGTGCTGAGAAAAAAGTACAAATGCTAGGCAGTTAGAAAATCAAGGCATAAACATTCAAAAACCGCGTCAAAGACATAACAAAAATACGTAATACTTTCCTCCTGAGCACATAAATGGAAAATTAGTTTTATTTTGATCACCCCACATTCTAATTTCAACATTTTTGGATACCTGGTTCTGAATTGTGAATATATTAGTACTAGAGAAGTGCATATATTGAATATCTGGCAAAATTTGGCACAAAAGTTATATAAAAGCCTAAAACATAAGTATTACAGTCAAATAAAAGGCTTTGAACTCATAAATCACCTTTAAAGTTTACCTTTAAAATGATTGGGAGAAATACATGGGTATCCTTTAAATGCCGTAATAAGTCTCTTAGTAATGACAGGATTAGAGTGATTAGGAGTAGTATTAATCATAGTATATTTTATGTGACGTCTCTTCTATGGCAGAGATGTCCACTAACCGTGTTTCCCGAGCTCCCGGGAGCAAACGCTTTATCAGTGGTACCGGTAATTTATGGCATCTATAAGGCTATTTGGGTCTTTTGGGACATTTTCGTGATTTTTACATCAGAAGATCCAGGGTCGATATATATGATTTTAGTTAGACGTGTTTGAGATTTTAGAATTTTATTATTTCATATATGAAACATATACGAGCATACCAAAAATGTTTTTACCTGTTTCTAAATAGTTAGTACACAAAATTGGGTACAAGTAGCTAAATAATTGTTCCTAAGTAATTAGTAAGTGTAAGGATGATTGCGAATTAACATATTATCCTTCATCCTTTCAAAAAAATGTACCCGATGCGTCGTTATAATCAGGTAAAAATAGGGCCAGTAACTGAGTGATTACCACAAAATCTTACGTCACTTTAGAAAAATCTATAAATTGCCACCTTAAGGTTAATAATATGTAGTCTGTGAGTGACTGTACTAGTGTGCTTTGTATGGGTAAAATATTTTACAGAGTATTTGTTTTATTCCAGTTCTGTTTGTCAATTTTGACTTGAAACGATTTTCATTTCGTCATTTTTTTAATAACCTGTACGTTATGGAATCAGAAGGGAGCAAGATTACGATACTAAATGGGGGGATTTATTTGGGGTTTTCAAAATTTATAATATCGTTTTATGCGTCATATGTGGGCTAAGTTTTGTAAAATTCAAAAAATATAACATTCAGCGTCCTTATCAAAAATAGCATCAGGATTTTTATAGAGATTTTCCATTAGATAGTGCGTCACGATCCAGAGAAGCCTGGATTCCAGAGAGCCTGGAAAAGTGTGAAGGGAAAATGACATAAATGGACCCAACCCAGTGCTTTTTTTTAATTCAACGAAATAAATTATTTTGAACATATAATTTTACATATACTTTTCATTAATCATTCATATATAAGAGACGTTAGAATTACTAGTTAATATAGTAATCATTTTAGTATTTACAAAATCTGTAAATTAGTACCTGTCTACAATTATACAAGTATTAGGTAATTGCTTTTCATAGCTTCTCCTCGGCAAGAGTTCAACTCGCTTTCTGAGTCCGAGCCTTTGCGTGTTGTACGGAAACGGCATGTACATTAATATTCCGACTATCAGCTCATTAGGGCCGGTTTATGATGGGTTGTATCTGTCACTTTTCTATCTCTTTTAATCCTAGTGGACACCTCTGTTCTATGGTTCAGCAAATAACAACAAGCAAACAATAAGACGCTTTTGTATAAAACACGTATGTGTAAAACTCCCATTTTTCTTTTGTAAGTAATTAATTTAGTTGTTAGCGAATGTAATATTTGAAAATGAGGAAGAAAAAGTCCGTTTGTAAAATTTTTTGATATTTCACGACTTAACATTCTATTATCATTAGTCCAATAACTGCCCAGTCAATATATGAAAATATATGAACTTATTTTTAGGTTATGCTCAAACATGTGCATTTAATTTTAAATATTAAGTGTCCTATTTACCAAAAACTTGAATACCCTGTAATGGAATTTCTATAGTATGTATTTAAAGGTGAAATAATTGTAACAGCAGGCACATATTTAACGTACTATACTTAGAAACGAACATTAAACATTATTCAAGTGCCTCCATCATTAAATCATCAAAGCAAATATCAGCCCAGCAATTTAAACCCAGAAATTAATTGTTTATAAAAGAAGAAACAAACGAATGTACATTTGTGATCATTTATTGGAAATATTTCTTTGCAATCACGAGAGCCGCAATCAAACGTTCAAATTTAGGCCTGGACGCTAAACTATTTACTTAAAGAATTCAAAAAGATAAATAATTACAGTCCTCTGGTAGAGCACGATACCTTGTATAATTTTCAACTCAAAAAAGTCAAACACGACTCGCGTCCGAGCTGATGCCCAACTAATGGCGTGCTGGAAAGCGAGATTGACGTTTACGAGCTGGTACACTTTTTCCTTTTTTTCCACCTTTCGTCTTATGCATTGTTACTTTCAGCGATTCAAAATTCGAGGCGTGACATTTAGAGGCGCGTTAAGACGGCACTTAAACCGTAATTTATGACCAAGTAATTAACGAAAGGGTTAATTATCGAACCTGATTGGAACTCAGATTATTCCGAGAACGGTCCACGCGGTATACGATGCCTAGCCGAGGCCCCGAGAATTAACAAACATTTGCTGATGGCGATCGTTCGACAAAGCTAAGAATTCGCCGCTCTCACTATGAGGAAAATAAAACTTCGTACACCTTGTATTTAATTTAAAAATAATTATCTCCCAAGAAGAAACCTTGTTTTTGTACACTCTCCATCAATTAAGTACAAAGCACCTACTTAATGAAGAAACATAAAATGTACAAATATGACAATGGGAAAACGTACAAAAAACGGCAAAGGAAGAGGAAAAAAGGTACAGCAAACATACTTAAGCAATGTACTTAACGTACATGTGTATTAGCGTAAAGATTATAGCGTGACTCCGCAGATTTAAGTTAAATAAGTAACTAATTGTAGTAGGTGATTTATATGGAATGTCTCATCTATATGGAATGAACGATTTGAATGCATATTAAATTAAATTCAATGAAGAATATGACATGATCGTTGAGATCTGGATGCGCATTAAGTGAAATAAGCTACTAGCTTAACTTACACATTTACCAGGCATTAGCTCTAGCAATAAGCGTGATTCCTGAGATATTTGCACGTGACAAGGGGAAGTTTAAATGAAATTCTCGTTGCTGTTTCAATGTGTAAAATTCTGCAGTTTATTTTTGCTATAAATTCGATTTAAAATATGGATTTGTTCGCGTCCACGTAAGTTGTCGTTGTGCAGGGGAAGACTGGAAGACCAGGAATAACACCATGAAAACTATCAGCAATACCATGAGAATGGCTGTCAATACGCAGGTACACGCAACCTCCTGATGAAAGGTTGCTCTTCTTCCAGAGTTTAAACGCAATAAAGGCAACCCTCAACTCCTTATCCATCCAGATGCGGCTATCCTCAAGGGTAACAGGGTTGGATCAAAAAATCACACATGAAGACTGCCAAGCAACTGCACACGTTTGAGGAGACTTGTCCTCCATAAGAGAGAAACCCCTTGCCTTTGGCACACTTTGATCGGTTTGATAAAACTTTTTTCCATATTGCCTTATCCATATGCAACTATTCTCAATCCTATATTTAAATGAATCGGGCTGTAGCAAAGCCATCTTATATTGCCAGAGATGACCATGCATTTAAAATCAAAAATTCATGGAGTAAAGAATTTGGAATGCTTTTCCTAATGATATTTTTGCTGTTGGCATGCCATCTCTACGAGTTTTCAATAAAGTGGGGTGGCATTATTTTGTTTGGTTTTATTTAAAGTACTTGGAATGATACTGAATGTTGTATGTATTGTATTTATTTGACTATAGGAGACTATAGCTATTTATACAGTTATAGTCTACAGAGACTATATATAGCTATAGAGACTGTAGCTATATATGTAGACTATAAGAAACTATAGCTATAGGAGACTATACCAACTGGTTAAGTGTAATTTCCTAACACTAATTGTTATACGCCACAAGTTACTATAGTAACTGCGGCTGTGATAATACAAGTAAACGCTTGAATAAAAAGTTTAAACGTTCTTGATTCAAGCCACGTTAGATATATTTACTAATGTTCATAAACCAAAAAGAAAATATTTTTTAAAATAGGTGATGTATTTCAATGAAAAGTATTGTTGTAAAACACTTCAATGAAGTTTAAACCTAATATTATCTTACACCAAAAAAAAATTCAATAAATTTTGTATTTCAAAGTTTACAATGTTGCAACAATGTTCAAGTATTTGTTACAAAAATTCAGGTTAGTGATAAACGGCCGACTTGCACCACTCGGTTAGCACTTTCTAAACCTGTTTGAAGAGTTACCTTAAGACACCAAATTATTGCAATCAATTAAAAAGAACAGTGACTCATTTGTTTATTCTTCGTTACCTGGTAATTTTGTGTTGGAAATTTTTTGGTTGCTCAAGAAAATTTTGTCATCAGTATAGTACGAAACATAAAATTTCAGTTATTCATTGTGACATAAGCTATCAATGTCGACAAATTTTCACAAAAAAGCTAATGTGTTCATTTTGAGTTTTTACGTTTTTTACTGTGGAAAGCTTTTAGATAGAGTACATAGGAGATATAAGAATTTTGATCAGAATGAAAGAAAGAAGAATCAAGAAAATTGTGTCAGCAATATAGGTACAAAACATAAAATTTCATTTACTCATTGTGAAACAAGCTATCATTGTCGACAATTTTTCACAAAAAAGCTAATGTGTTCATTTTGAGTTTTTACGATTTTTACTGTGGAGAGCTTTTAGATAGAGTACCTAGGAGATATGTGAATTTTAATCAGAAAGAAAGAAAGAAAGAAGAATCAAGAAAATTTTATCAGCAATATAGGTACGAAACATAAAATTTCATTTACTCATTGTGAAACAAGCTATCATTGTCGACAATTTTTTACAAAAAAGCTAATGTGTTCATTTTGAGTTTTTACGATTTTTACTGTGGAGAGCTTTTAGACAGAGTACATAGGAGATATAAGAATTTTGATCAGAATGAAAGAAAGAAGAATCAAGAAAATTGTGTCAGCAATATAGGTACAAAACATAAAATTTCATTTACTCATTGTGAAACAAGCTATCATTGTCGACAATTTTTCACAAAAAAGCTAATGTGTTCATTTTGAGTTTTTACGATTTTTACTGTGGAGAGCTTTTAGATAGAGTACCTAGGAGATATTAGATTTCTTAGTACAAAATCGGTGTCTCGATTTAATTCGATAATCTAATGGTAGGATATTTTTCATCTGGATACCGTTACAAATCTTAACGAGTCTAGGTTAAACCCACAGCTTATTATGAAAGTCAGCAGGAACTTTATCTCAAAAAGTGTAAATATTAAAAATAAATTCATGAAAACAAAGTGTAATTTATACGGTAACGCGATAAAGCATTAAGCTGTACGACTGCTACAAATTTTTCAGCTCTCAGAATGACCTAAAAATAATTACAACAATCAATCAGACATATTGTGGATGAGTCGTCGCGGTCCTCGTTAAATTCAAGATCATGACGGTGCGTCATCTGATCAAGAAAGTCACAAATTTAAATAATTTCGGAAGTGATATATCCTCGAAGATTTGTTTGCCTTCCTAATTTATCAATTATTTATGATCAACGCCGCTTATTTATACATGAATGACATTTGCATCGGATTAAACGGAGCCATTTGTAAAAATCAACTTTGCTACTGTGTTTGTTGCTGTTTCATTTGCGTTGTTTAATTCATTGTGATTAGTCAGAGAACTCGAGCGTCTATCATTTAAATAACATAATTCTATGTTAAACAAAACATGCCGGTATATAAAACGTAAATCGTCGCTTAACTTCCACTGAATAATACGTGAGAGACACGCTAGTTTCACGACGTAGGTCCCATTTGGAAAAATGAAATGATAAATGAGGATGGAGAATAATTATGTTAAGAAAAATAAGACAGCGTTTACATTTGTAAGGAAATCTATTGTAATTTATGTATGGTAAAATAACTGCAGAACAGCCCCTATTTTCCGATATTATTCATACCTATCACAAGTAGAGATTGGAAAATATAATAGGTTTAAGAAATAATGCTCCTATTGAAACAAGGCAAGACTAATAAATTAGTGACACTAAAATTGGTACTTAATGTAAAGTTAGCATAACCAAGGGAAAAGTATATAGATTAGTCTCGTAGACTGGCGTAAAATGTAGGAATGATGCGAAGGGCTGGGTGTTACTTAAGATTAAAGCCAGTATAGTATAGTAAATCTGTATAAAAATAAACCATACCATACCATAATTTTAGCAGTGAATCTGTCAAGTACAAAATTGAGTAAACATTTCACGTTTTCTGTATTATACGCGTTCACTTAGGCCAAATCACGAGGTTACCACCCTAATAACATATGGAAGTCTTATTTGGTCGGCGCAATCGACCAACTAAAAATCAACCTGTGGTCCTGTGGAACCATTTAGGCGCTCATCTTTTCAACGCCCCGTATGCGATTTCTCGGCCTACTTGCCGGGCGACTCGCGGCCAGCAACATAGTTCGGCAGCTCTCTTAATAATCATAAATAATCGAGTATTAATTGGTTTGATATATTGTTGGCATTACTGGTTTTTGCTGCATTGTCCTTTGTGTGAAACCCGAGCCGGCTTTTTGCCTGCCGAGGCACCGGAATGTGTGTCGCTCGGTGCGGTGTTAAATTTTCAGACCAAACAAAAGAATTATTTTCGCTGGAACGGGTCCGCGTAATTAACCAATATAATTATATGAAGTTTTCATTACGGGTGTTTAACGGTGGGACATTCCCCTGGATTCAAAATATGAATCCTCCGATCATCTACCCATGTTATTTGGTTCGTAGGCGATAAGTAATTAGGAGAAAATTAAAAATGCAGAAGGGGCCCCGGGGAATTAATCTCTGTACTTAGACGGTTTGTTAAAAGAATGAGTAATGAACGAGACCACGAAAACAATTTGTTGCCAGTCAGGTTGGGCAATAATTAAATTCCAAGTTCGGTAGCTTGACGAGAAATGTAAGCAACACCTCCTTTTCTTTTTTGTTCTTCTCCTCCTCCTTTTTAGAGCTACGGGCAGGGATTCATTTGTGAGCCATACCGACTGTCTGAATACGTCCTTTTGACTATTATAGGCGGAATAGGCTTGGAAGTAGCAACAAAAATGTGGGAAATTTTTATCAAACTTCAAACACGTTTTCGCTTGATTTCGATATCGTGGAAAACGGAATAGCAACTCTGGCTAAAACAATTATTTCAAATTTACAATCTTTTGAAACAAGTTTTATTCACCAAATTTCTTGAGGTATATGAGGCTATGAGGTAAATCAGTCAATTACAAATTTTGAGGCGATTACAATACTTTCCTTACACTTCGAGTAAGGCCCTTAGTAAGAAACAGATCATGGCAGCAAAGAGTTCCTTTACCGTTTTGCTTATTCTTCAATATCCTGTGAAACCCATATTTTCTAGGAATGGAGCAGCTTAGATCGCTGTAATCAACTGATTTATAGTATTCCATGGATACCGCTCTTCTGGAATATTTAATGCTGGCTAAAAACTTAAGGGCACCCAAACTAATATCATACCTGAATGGAAAGAGAAATGGGTAGTTTTGGCTGCAAACGCGTAGTAATTTCTTTAGTACCTGTTCTGACTAGAATATTTAATATTTAGCCCCTTTATAGATTACATAAAATGGTACGAAAATCAGGAATTGCGTTGCTATCCGAAAGAAGGGTATACGTTTAGCCACAACCACCATGAAAAAATCATACTATTAGCTATTAGCCTGGTTGGCTATAAGTATAAATGTTCGATAGGAAACGCAAGAGTTAGTGATGGAGAACAACAATAAACCACACAAGAATGACTGAAGAAATACTCCATTAAATGGCAGAGAAGCTTCAAACAAACAAAACTACAAAAGTACATAGAAACGCAGAACATGATCAGGAGCAAAATTAGAGACGCCAAAGGATCCTGGATAAGGGAAAATTTCTATGAGATGGAACAACTCTTAGCAAAACTTGTTCAACATACACAAAAAAGTGAAAGAAGTTACGGGAATTCGAAAGCATCAGTCTTGCTCGAAAATCTTAGATGAAAGGAGAAAGCCAGTCCCGAACGACGAAAAGCAAGAGGTCTAAACAAAATATACAAGGTGTCCGGAAAAATGTGGAAAATCTAAATATGAAAATAGACGCGAAACGAATACTACAAATTCATATATCTTTCTTCGTTAGGGCTTTTCTTCGAGGATATGGGCCCCCAAAGAGCTCCTATGGAAATAAGTATTTGACACATATTTGTTGAACCAAGAGGTATATTTTAATTTTTTTTTAATATGATGTATACCTGGAAAGACCCTTCATATTACTATTCCAGAAAATGTTGTGAATTACTCACAGTTACAGGAATCATGTTGTGACATTCATGACCTCATTTTTACACCCTGCATGACACGAATTTTTGATACCGTTTTTACATACCTTAGACTATTTACTAACAATTAAAAACTATTTTTTTTCGATTCTGGAAATATTTTCTGCAATTATTAATTTAATTATCTACTAGCACTCTACATTATAAGCCATGTACTATTTTTATTTGAAACTGTAACCGGAAACATTTCAAATGTCCAAAAATAACATTGATTGCCACTGATATTACCACATACGTAATATTCGGCTTACTTGTACTAATATCTACCAAACACAAATTAAAGCAAATTTGACATCCTATGTATATGTATAATTCTTGCGATGTAACGCATTTTTTCCTTGAAACAAGACATCAACAAGTATTTAATAACTATTTTAATAACAATGGCTTTCATAATAGTGCCATAAAGTAAAAAGTGACCTATCCTACGAACGACAGTAAAGTCCAATATCTACTGTTAAGTTGTTTACTATAGAAAATTGAACCGTGCACTTCTTAGGAAAACGATACAAAACAAACAGTAATAAATGTTTTATTGATAATTCCACTAAACTAAATCAGATATGTTAATGTGGCGCGAACAAACTGTTATTCAACAGATTTTATGCTCATAAACTAAAAATAATAAAGACTTTTACAGTATACCATAAAATTAACTTTTCCCCTGAAACACAATAAAAATCATGTTCTGCAAGTCGTTATTTTAATCAATTATATTTACGATTATTATCATTAGATAACACTGAATCAAGTTGTAGTAAATGTTACCAAGCGAATTATTGTATTGAAAGAATAATTGTCAGCATATGTTAGGAATTATATGTATATTAATGTATGTCAAGCTTACAAGACTATTGGTGTTAATTACAGACAGAATATTGTTCATTTAAAGCAGAGGTGTCCACTAGGATTAAGAGAGATAGAGAAGTGACAGATACAACCCACTATAAAGAGCCCTACCCACCCTAATGAGCTGATAGTCGGAATATTAATATGCATGCCGTTTCCGTACAACACGCAAAGGGTCGGACTCAGAAAGCGAGTTGAACTTTTGTCGAGGAGACGCTATGAAAAGCAATTACCTAATATTTGTGTAATTGTAAATAGGTACTAATTTACAGATTTTGTAAATACTAAAATGATGACTATATTGACTAGTAATTCTAACGTCTTTGATATATGAATGACTAATGAAAATTATACGTAACGTTATGTTTCAAAACATATTTATTTCGTTAAATTAAAAAAAGCACTAGGTTGGGTCAATTTATGTCGTTTTCCCTTCACACTTTTCCAGGCTTCTCTGGATCGTGGCGCACTATCTAATGGAAAATCTCTATAAAAATTCTGATGCTGTATTTGAAAATGCCGCTGAATGTTATGTTTTTTGAATTTTACAAAACTTTGCCCACATATGACGCATAAAATGGTATTATATATTTTGAAAACCCCAAATAAATCCCCCCATTTAGTATCTTAATTTTGACCCCCTTCTGATTCCATTACGCACAGGTTATTAAAAAAATGAGGAAATGAAAATCGTGTCAAGTCAAAATTGACAAACGGAACTCGAATAAAACAAATACTCTGTAAAATCTTTTACCTATACAAAGCAAGTAGTACAATCACTCACAGACTACATATTATTAACCATAAGGCAGCAATTTTTTTGCTACTGGTAATTTTGTGGTAATCACTCAGTTACTTGCCCTATTTTTACCTGATCATAACTCAAAATATAGACCTTTAACACTAAAATGATCATGGCGGTTAAGTTTTACTGTATTCAATATGTTTGACTTCATTAAGTACCAAATAGAAAGCCCTTTTAACACATTATTTTCACCTTACCACCAGGATATAACTGCTTTAGCTGAGCTATAGCTATAGCTATAACTGAGCTTTAAAAAAGAAGTTTTAGGCATTATGTTTTGAGGCTGTCCACTTATTATTGTGTATTGAACCTTAGAATAATAAGGAGTAAACTCAAACAATACCTTCGAACAAAAATCACGGATCCTTCTTTATCAATTTCTCTTTTAGACTTGATCTACAGGGATGTTGATGCAATTTCTCCATATAACTGGAAAAATGTAATACCATGGATCCTGGCATCCTATGGTGTTAATAATCGAGAACCCCTCGTTGCAGCTCGAGTCGTAAATTGCAATTATTGTTTGGTCAGGTATACTTATCGGGACAATTCTACCCGTTAAAGCGACCGGTTATTTATTTAACAGAACCTCGGAGAAGCTATCAAATTTGTTAAAGGTTATCACCACTTTTAACAGATATTACCTTTTACAGTACCCAAATCGTTAGTTAAAATAAATGAATAGATCATACTGCAAAAACTGCCTAATAATAACAGAAAATAATTAACAGTTTCGTAGTTTACATATAAAAATCGCTAGAATAAAACAGCTACGTACTACATCCCATTAACTGCGTTAGTTATGGCACCAATAAACAACGGACGGGCATGTAACACTTGTGAATTCATTGTCAGAATAAATAACACGTTGTAAAAAATAACTCACACACTTATTAAGATTCTTCTCGTTTTGGTAATAAAATTCGTATTTTTATTGGTGTGGAAATACTCCTTTTATTTTATTATTAGCCCCATGTGACGATTGTTAATTTATATTTAAATTAACCAGTTAATAATCCTGATGGAAGCGCTTGATGGATCGAACAAATGTCGAAGAGTATTTAAAACGGACACGAAAGATTAAACTGCTACTGATATAGCACCTAAACGATTCAATTTAAATTTTTTAACAATAATTCCTAGAAGTGATTTGATGTCATTTCTCTACAGTGATGAAGACAATGGAAGAAATCTGATGGCATTAATTAGTAATTGTGCCTTAACGACACAGCTTTACGTCTTAGTGCCTAGCCAATAAAATATTTATTTTTAGAAAAAAATACACATATTAGTGATTTTCATTGCTCGGTAAATATCATGTAGCAAAAAATATGGGGAATGTCACGTATCTCTATTACAAATGATTTAGCACAAATGATACAAATGAAATTGTTGCGAAAATGGATTAAAATATGCGATTTTAATCTCGAGTTCTTTCGAGCCCTTAACCCATAAATGAAAAAATAAAAAGGGAGCAGCGGGGCGCAGACAGGAGGCGGGACTCGACACATAGCTTGTCATTTTTTTTCCCGAGATGAATATTTATGCTTTGGTCCTGATTAAAAACGAGAAAGGTCCTCATTAAATTATACTTAGAGGATTAAGAAGTTGGATGGGCTTTACCCGGCCTGCCAACTAATTAATTTTTATTTTCGGACTGTAGAGAATTGGATTATATTTATTTATGGATAATTAAGAACCTCTTTCGGGAGATAATTTTGTTGTAGCAGAAAAGACGGACGTTCAAAATCGTTCGGTTAAAAGGAATGTCACTGATTAAAGGGATAAATCCATTTAATTAACGAACCGAGGTTATGCAAAGAGGTTCAAATGGAATTGTACGATAGACTCGCGTATATAAAACTGTTAAACCGTAAGTATAAACGTTATAATTCCTTTAACTTTAACCGAGGCTGTTTAAATCGCAGCATTACGACAATCTTCGGCTGAAACCATAAATTCACTTCTCATTCAAATAAGACCCCTCCGATTAATTGGTAAAAAATTCCACTAATTATAGCGTGGCGACTCTCGTACACACAAAGCGAATGTCGTAATTAGTATTTAAAAAATATTAAAAAAGGATTTAATAACAACCTGATGATGTCGGCCGCGGCGCAATTACCGAGTCGAAATCGTAATAAGCAATTAAAAAGTGTGCCGTATTCCCACGTTTTAATTCGAGGGAACATTTTGTCGGGAAATTACACCTTCTGTTCGAAACACCGTAAAAAAGATATTAACCACCAATTTTTCCCAATAACCAAAAAAACTGTTGGTACGTGTAGATTTAATACACAATTAAACACATTGAGTAAAGTTGGTTTTTATGGTGGGTCGAATCTTGTAAATGAGCGATGGTAGGTCATTACATTACGGAACGTTTTCGAAATACCTCTCATGGCTGCGTAAAGCGTGGGTACATACAAAATACCTAATTTACTTCGATATTGGTTTATCCGAGGAAAAAGTGTAATAGCTAGATACGTCGCAACTGTTACCGAATTTTCGCAAGAAACAACACTTGTGATTGAAAAACAAACAAAAAATTGATTACAAATGAACGACATGTCTATCAAAGCGGTATTTTTAAATTTTCTCTGTTCTGCATAATGGAGGTAAATAACACGATAATTGCGTCCATTTCTTACTTGGCTATTGCATAAAATTATCTACGTATGTCCTTTCTAATGGAAACATGTAGCAGTAAAGAGCACTACTACAATCCCAACAGAAAAATAACTTTAAAGACACCATATCGCTACAGATCTGACTGTGCCTCTATCTTTGACATCGAAGACGAGTCTTATGTTATGCTCATCTGCCACCACTACCACCACAAGCTATTACCATCACTTTTACTATACCTCCAAAACTGGTGATTGCTATTGAAAGCTCAAGCAAAACCGCGGACCTGGATTGATTTAGGGGTTTGTAAAAGTTGATAATGGTGATGTTCTGTAATGCTATAACAGTGATGGGGATGTCTGAGCTTGTAGTTATCGAGCGAGCGTGCTAAATATTGTAAGGCAAGGGTGTCCACTAACAGTGTTTCCCGAGCTCCCGGGAGCAAACGCTTTATCAGTGGTACCAGCAATATATGGCACCCAAAAAGGTATTACCGCTCGTCTCTTGAGGCATTTTCAGTAACGAGATCCAGGGTTGAATTAATATGATTTTAGTTAGACGTGTTTGAGATTTTAGAATTTCATTATTTCATATACGAAACATATACGAGCATACCAAAAATGTTTTTACCTGTTTCTAAATATTTATTAAACAGAAGTTCGGTTGAGTACTTTTTTAACGGAACACAACCTTAAAAATGTAATTCTGAGCAACTTTTACTGGTTGTTATGAAGCATTATAAAGGTTAACTCGGACGATAACGCCATAGCGAATTAACGACTCAACAAAGGTATTATAGATAGTTATAATTAGCGCTTTGTTCAGTATATTACTGTTTTATTCTTTTTGTTACACGTATCTTTAAGGAATGTATGATTATGGTATTAAAAGGAGATCTGGTCTGACTTGTGATAGTAATCGCCATATATCTAGTTTTTAGTTAATTTGTAAGAACTAAGCTAGTGTTTTATTATTGTTAGACCCTTCTGAACTTTTTCATTAATATCGATCAATTCTGTATCTTCGAATACTAAAACAGTACCATCAGCGTAAGAGTTAACATACAAGATGGGGTCCAGTACAGTTCCTTGTGGCACTCCCATTTGTACTACTCGAGAGCTACTACGCTTACTGTTGAATCATAGCATTTGTGCCATACGTGCTAAGTAGTTTTTGGAAACGTTGAGCTTCATACCACTAATTCCCTACGCATTAAGTATTTCCCATCAGTACTCGTGAGGGATTATATCGAACTCGTGTGTAAAATCTAAAAAACTACATTTGGCTTTGTTGCTACGTTTATTTAATTTTTTAAGTAAGTTTAAGTTGTATTCCTGATGGAAATATTCAATTACCTACGTGCTACAATCGCTTTATTATGTGAATGTGACTGCCCTTTAATATTTGGCCGAGATTTTGTCATGTGGAGTGCTAGAGGTTGTAAGGAATGAAAACTCTGCATATAGAAAAACATCGCAATATCACTTTTTATTTCTGCTCTCCAGTCAAAAACACGTTTTGAAAATGAATACACTTTAATTATATTATTACAGACGTGTAATTCGCATTTACCGTCCGCATCATACAACCGAAATCAATTGATTTTTTTTCTTTTGGTCCGCCACTGTAACTAATTACAATTTATTTCGAGTTCATCAGCTACCTGTTGAACGAGTAGTTCCTATGTTAGAGTTCCATCCATTCAGAAAATATGGTTATAAAACGTCTGCTATCGAATCGTTAGATTATTTGTTAAGTTAACTTGTACCGTTTTAATTATCGCATCGCATGCCTACTTCCTTTCAACTCAGAATGTTGGAAAGGAATTTTAGTTGTTAATAAAGATACAGGAAGATGACAAAAACGTCGAATTAAGTTTGATTATTTTGCCGTGTAATCCACGAATATATCAGTAAATATGTGACTATTAAAAATATCTTTTATCCCCATTATTAGTTTTTAATCCTACTTTCTGGTTAACGCTGCTGTTTCTGATAAGTACAAAACCTGTATGAAAATAACTTCTTCATTTATTGTAATCTTGGTAGCTCTCCTCAAAACAATGGGTCTGTACAGTAACCACAAGAATGGACCATCAAGCAATCATCGTTCTTCTCGAAACTGAACCACTTTTTTACCATAATGGTGTTTCATTTAAATTCCATTCCTTTTATACTAGATATACAGGGTGATTTAGCATGATCATTCGCCGCAAAGAAATAAATATATTCTATATGGCATTTAACATCGTTCTGCGATTGAAATGGCTCGGTGCCAATGGGAAAATATTCAATTTTTGTACATGTTTTATACAACTGTTATGTTACAACACAACGAAACAGAAAATTAAGGAGCAACGGAAACTGCAAAAACGCCTGTAAACCAGGGAAGCAGAAGTAAAATACCTTATGAGGTATTTATGAAAGTAAAGTAAGGTACCTTATGAAAAACATCACAACTAACATTATAATATTAGAAGAGGAAATATGAAGAATAAATTAAATATGGAAAACATGTGCTCTTCGTGTGATACCAAGCAAGTAAAGGACGTCCTAAACTGAGATATGTGGATCAAACGGAAAACGATGGAAAAACCCTGCAAGTATCTTGGAGCAAGCCAAGACCTACAGGGCGTTGCCGTGCTTTTGATGACGACTATGATGTGCCAACTATAAATTTGAAAATTACTCTGTAGATTTTTTAGAGGCCCCAAATCCTCTTTTTAATATCCTGGTCAAAGAGGGTTACACAGAAAACAAGGATGTTCTTCACCTCCTGCATACCCACTCTGGGCAAAATGGGGGAAAAAATCCAGATCTTTCTTGGTACATTGATATTCTTCGCTGCTGCTGCTGACAATCCACATGCATCAATCCAACACATCCACAACGACAAGCAAGACTGTGACTGCCTGGATGATGTGATAGGATACGTGCATATGTCACAATTACCCAGCATTTAACAGGAGTTTTAGTATCAGCACCAATTTTTCAAGGTTTCATCTGAATTCCACAATCTATCCCACTGAAACACATCTATAATCTCATTCAATGAGTCATTTAAAGTTTTTTCTTTTGTTAAAGTTTTCTCTTCTTTTAACAGAAAAATTGTAATAATAAGATAGTTTATAGTAATCAAACGTTTCTAAATATTACTATTATTTTTTTTAAATCACACCGGAATAAACTTTTTCTATTAAATTTGGAAACTTGAAGTAGAGGAGCTGTAGCAATTTTTTGAGTCAACTGAACATTTTAAGAAAATGGATTTGTGAAGTTTTGCAAAATCAGCTTCAAAATTTTGTAGGCCACATCATTTACAACATTTAACTGTTTACGACAGATATTATAATTGTAAGGTACGTGTAAGTAAACAAGCGACAGCAGCTTCGAAAACCAAAAACGACCACAACGAACCAAATCTTTATAGCACTTCAAACTAATGAAGCTACTCAAACTTATTGCTGTGTACGCCCGTGGCAGAACTGCAATGCTCTCTCATGTGCGTGTAACAAGATCATCCTGTATGTTTATGGCCGTGGCGAGGTCGTTTTAAATTTGAATGAATCCAATGCGAAGAAAGAGGTCCATCTCGTATGTGCGGTGGAAGTTCCTCGGTTATTATGCCAGCCGACTACTGTCTTACGCAAGGAATTATGATATTGATGATATCACGAGTGTGGTAGAGGCCGACCAAAGGCGCACACCGTGGAGAAAGCTCTTCTTCTTACACTTGATTGGCCTTGCTCCTTCGAGTACTTACTTTAACGAGCGCTCAGCCATGAACAAAAAAGGAACTTAGATTCTTTTAATGACTTTTTTCCATAACACCGGTGATTAATTTACGGTGAGTTAAAAAGTTTATAGATACATATTGAAAAAAAAAGAGATGTCAATGGAAACGATATCGAGCACCGTGTTTAACCTCGTTTAAAATTTGGTTTCTTACGTGCGTTATACAAAACTCATCGGTCTCTTACTAATGACACTTTAATATCGAATCGAATTTCCCCACCGCACACAATAGCTGACACTTTATTAATTTTTTTTAATTAGCGATTTCCTCGAGTTCGTTCCTGAAACTCCATTATTGGACATGTGGTTATAATTACGCTGCATGTCACCATAAGATAATGTGATTATGATTACACGTTAAAAACCTTACAAAACGTCTTCCTGTTTTCCAATTGCCATTCTTTAATAATTTTTTAATGAGAGCAGCGTGTGTTGACCCGGCTGTCTGGCATTTATTCGTATTGTGATCCTTATGTTGAATACTCTCCGAATATCACGTACAATTTAAACTCGAAATGAAATAGACTAGAATAGAAATAGGAAAAATGGTTAAATCAAATACCAAAAAATTGAATACATTAAATAATAAATTTGAAACAACCCAAATGGACTACTTATATCAACAGAAGAAATATGGCAATGGAAAATTAGTTCAGAGAAGAGACCATAGGCACCACAATTTGATATCTTTTTTAACAAAAATTATGAAAAACTAACAATCACTAACAAGTAACAAAAATTGTAACAGTAACTTGAGTAAATTTGTTTTTGCCCTTTATTTAATCGATCAGGTTTAAATTCTACCTAATTTAAATCCAAATTGTTTAGTACCTCAGCAAGAGGACTATTTTTTTCTATTCAAAGGATTTTCGGTAATTGCTCGAAGCTCAAAAAACTGAATGAGAATCTTCCCACAGCTAAGCCAGCGTACTGCAGTGTAATATAGTATATATTATGTATGGTATATATTATATATTGGTATATGATGGTATCTGGTATGGTACATGGTATATAATATAGTATGGTCTTCTGCAATCTCTTCAATAAATTCGTGGAATTGTCGTTGATTCAGCATAAGTACATGGGAATTAATAAAATAACAGCTGATGTGGTTGGTTCTAGAATGTTCTATACATATCCAAGCATTTCTTACAGTCTCTAACCACCCCTTTATTTTTTCCACACATGATTTCGCCTCATTGGTGATACACTAATACAATTTTGAAGTCCCCACAGAAATATCCTCAGCAGTGGTCATGCTGTTAATACACAAGACAAGATGCACTCCACGCACTTCATATTTTGTATGTACCCCTCAGATGAAATTAACACCTGAGCAGTACCTGACACATCTAACGACTCATCTATTGAGTGATTTGATACATTTGTTGCAATCTAGGCGTGTCCTGCAATTACACGAGCCATTCAAAAACTGGCACAAGTTGCTTCGTGTTGTTCACTGTTAACCTTAGGAAATGAAGGTTGCAGAGATTTCTGTCCGCAAGTTTCTTGTTTAATTTCAATAATTTTGAGAATTTCTACTATCACAATGACGTTTAATGTTGTATTCCTGGAGAACGGCTATTGTTTCAATGGAAATTAAGCACACCACTTCATACTTGCTTTAGTCACAAAATATTAAGAGCACCACTGTTTTGTGAATGTACTTTTAGCTCTTGAAGCTGAAAGCTCTTAATGGAAATACAGAAAACGCTCAGAAAGGGGTCGATATTCGACATAGACAAGGGAAAAATAAACCCTTCAGCATCCTTAGGAAATATGAAGAACAATCCGTTTCTGTGTACTTATGCTGAGGAAATCACATACCTTTTTTCTTCGTTTCAAAAGTTGCAGTCTGTCGCAAGCAGACTACACCAGAAGCTCCAAATCAAAAACTTATTATTCTCGAAAAATCGTATTGATTGCAATAAAACCGCAGAACATAAACATGATTTGGAAATGTACACGACAGCTGACGTCAGTGAGGCGTTAGTTTCTTGCGTCAGATGCACAAGAAGATGGCCGCTTCGGACATGCGCCCTGGACTTTTGCTCGGGCGGAAATCTATGGATTTCTGTGGTAATAATACAGTGACAACAATGGATGGTCAATTTTTTAAATGCTGTTGCTTATGCCGTCATCGTTTTTTGCTTATAAAATAAGCAAAAAAAAAAGTTGTAAAGGGTTAAATAGGGATAAAAACGAAAGGTCGAACGATTCGATCGGTTGGTTAGAATCGGAAAAAATTTGGACAATCAGAAAATTTGATATTTTTTCGATAATTCATAACGTCGTCAGTTATGAAGATTAAGAGCTCAAATTGGGCACAGAGGTAAATAATTATATCAACTTTAAGTACGCCAAAGACAGGCGCTGCCATACTTTTAATTTTTGCGCAACTGCAATTTCCTCAGCGACTATTGCACCTATTCTGACTAGTTTATTTTGATTTTGTAGTAGTCACTAAGAAATTCCAGTGAAAAGATGCGGCGTTCGGCGCGGCGCGCTTATATTTCTATGTACACTTCCCCTCAGTCGTTTACACCGATGTTTGAGTATATTTTTCATCAATTTCACTGCATTTTTACGAAGACTTTTTAGTATTTTACGCTTAGTTTTGAAAACCTGCATTAGAATTATAATCGGACCATTTTTAACGCAAGTAGGCTCCCTGTAAAAAAAAAACTGAAATTCCAGTTGCGCAAAAACTACACGATCGATAAAGTCTGCTTTATGCATACTTAAGAACGATGTAATTACTTACGACTTTATCGAACCTAAGCCTTTAATCTTTACAAAGGACGAAGTTACGAATTTTTGAAAAAAAAACCGATAAATTTTCGTTTTTCCGATTTTTCTCCGTATCGAATTAACTGGTGGGATCGCTGCGCCTCTCGTTTTCTGTGCTATTTAATTCTGTACAATTTTCCTATTTGAGGAACTGAAATTTCTCCAGCAGTTTTCGTATTATAATCAAAACACCAAAAAAAAAACGCGATTTTTTGAATTACAATCTGTAATAAATTAATTAGCGAGTCGAAACCACATCAGAATATATCTAGGGACTGTCTTTTAAATGATACATTTTCACAACTTAATTTAGTCGAATTGTTTGTAAACCGTTCCTACTCATTCTCAAAGCAATTATATACCTCTAAAAATTATTTCTAATCATATAATGGCATTGCATTACTTTAAAAAATGTGGCTGGTAAGCTCGCTAGTGTATTTATGTAAAATTAAATTTTGTTTTGTTTATTAGAAATTAATCATTTTTAAAGGAAACCAATCTCCCGACAAGTATACTTGACCAAGTATTTATTTGATTAAGCTGCAAAAAATTATTATGCTTGGCTGTGTAAGAAATATTAACATTTTACAATTGGTTTTAAAATTATTACATAAAAATAATTGCAAAACCTTGAGATAATAGTGTGTATGTGTATAAAGTTAGTATATATTTTTTGAATTATTTTGCTCTCTGGTTTTTGGGTTATTTAACTTTGAACTGAGGGTCATACATTTGAAACAAACTGTAATATTAAATAGTAATTAAAATTAAATAATTAAGTAGTAATTAAAAATAGTACACACAATAGCATTTACAATGATTTACGATGTCATATAATTTCTCTAAAAAGTTCCATGGACAGACTATTCAAAATCTGTGTACAGCACGGTACCTTTCAATTCTGCTGGCGAGAAACTGCAAACGCAGTTCCAAAGGCAATCAGAGTGAAATATTGTGGTTCCGCCACTGCCCCAGTCAACCACAAGGCCTAACAGGATGTGTGCTTATTAAGAATTATCAAATTTTCAACGCATACTTTGAGTCGTACACTTCTTTTGACGAACAAATGAATCCACATCCAGCCTTAATCAACGCAGATGAAGTTTTTAATGTTACTGATGTCCGTCCTCTCTCTCTTTTTCATCTCTTTCTCCTTTCCTCTCTTTCTATTTTCTTGACGTCGGGCTATTAACACTATCTATTTAAGCGTGAAGGTTAGTTCGTGTTTCTAAATTAAAAATTACCAATTCTTCTCCTTCTCTTTCTTCTTCCTCACCTTTGAGGAATACGTGCTTATTTTAATTATTCATTATATTAAACACGTCCTACGGTCTGAAGAGAGAAGAGGAGGAAGAGAGAGAGAGAGAAAAGTAGCAAGAAAAAACACATTTCATTCTTTGTGTTTTGTGGTTTTAATTTTCTCAAATTATCTGTGCGATGATTACCGCAGCAGCCGTGATCGAAAATTTCAATTAAAAATTCATGCTTTTTTTGTAATGATTGTTATGTGATATAGTCGAGGAGAGGTATACGTTATATTAATTTCCTTTTACGTGAAAAAATTTAATGGAATCGTATTCAGACGGTTAACGAAGAGCATTTCATGAAGACATTGAGGATGATACGATGTCGACTGCTACACTCACTTCAATTACCCAACGATTTAGAAAATAATGTATTAAGACCAGAAAAACTTGCAGATCGATTTAATTTTCTGGCACAGTAAAAAGATTGATCGTTAACATTTAAAATTTCGATGGTATGAAACCCCAAACTTGTAGACGCGACCAATTCAATGATGACACTGAATTTTTTTCCTCCTGACCATAAATACCCTTTAATTAATTAGAAACGTAAAAACAATCCAAACTGGTTTTGATTTTACAATTTCGAGCAGTCGTTTCCTAAACAAAAACCGCCGCAGTTTACCTGTTGCAGTTTTATTCGTTTGGTGGAAATCGGCTTTAATGAAGTAATTATCCACACCTGTTCATTACCTCGCTGTCATCAATAAAACAGCTAATCAAGACGTAAATTAGACGAGCAAACGAAACGGAATTACCTGAATCAAACAAAATTACTCTTATAATTAAAAACATTACGTCGGCTTCATCCAACTCCATAAAATACATAATTTGCAAGCAGTAGTTTAGCCGGTATAGTCGTTAAGCAGGAAACAGGAGTTTAATAAGGGTGCGTGAGTTTCGATTTTGAAGCTTTAAAAAGTTTATTGTACATCACGTATTTAAACGACTCGCAATGTCGGTTAAAAAATTTTCTTTATCTGTATGAACTAATAAAATCACAAATGTCTCATTTCAAAATAGTTGTTGAGAAACCATAGATTGAATCTAATTATCGTTAAATCGAAAAATCGAAAACTGTACTAATTTTGGTATTACGAAACGTCCGAGCATTTGCGAAACGTTCAGGCAAAAAGTAGCAAAAAAATCAGCAGAAATGAGAAATGGACGCTAACATGATTAAAAACAACCTAAGTTTCCATTATTGTGTATTTCAGCATGACAGTAATATCAGTGGCGGTACTTCGTTTTAATACTACCGATTTATTTAAATCCAAAGATTGCAGATTAGTAAATAATATTTAACTAATAATAATATATAATAATATATAACTAATAATTAACTAATAATAAGTTTAGATGATTCAGATTTGGAGATAAGAAAAAAGTTTACATTAACTTCTTTTTATTCATTAGAAAAATCATTAAATGGTAATGACACATTGCGCCAGTTTCAAATGCAGTGCAATATTGGGTAAATAACTGAATTATATTATGAACTAGGTGATCACACTTTAATTACGAGTATTTCACGAAATATGCCCCGAAGAGACATTTTACAAGAGTTGAAACATGATTATTTTCAAATTTTCCATAAAACTGAGCAATTTCGTAAATGATCATTTAACGTATCCAATCTAAAAAATGCTTGTAAAATTTTATGCAGATATCTGAAGGATTTAGCTTGTAGGTGGGGAGCGTAAAAACATATCGAGATACTATCAGATTTGAACTATATTTTAATGAACAAAAAATAGAGTCGTGAAATTAAACAATTTGCCTGAAGATTTTTTCGACTACTTTTAGAGAAGAGTTGTCATAGTGAAAGTTTAAGGCGTTTAGGAGACATTTAATGTGATCTTTTATGCGGCGGAACTGATAAATAAATAATTGAGACAATGGCGGAAAATCCCGGTTTTTTTGGAATATTTTTATAAAATTCATAACTTTGGTAATAATGGCCATAAATGGCAAATAAAATCTTATTAATGTGGCCATTAAGTTACTATAATTCTAATGAATGGACGAATACACAATTCTAGTTGCCCAACTAGTGATTCTCAAGGAGCTGAACAAATGTGGATGGATTATTGATAGGTCGAGTTACAAGGGAAGTTGCAAAAATAATCTATTTATTCTAAAATTGGTGATAAAATTAGCGTTTAAAAACATACATCATTTGTAACTGGTGGACTGAAAATCTGCTTGAATAGCCTTTCGAAAAAGAAAAACCTTCTACGGTCAATGGCTGCCAAAATAGCAATTTTTTAAAACAATCATACCTCCTTCGTTTTTTTGATTGTAAAGAGGGGGAAACCTTCTGAAGGTGAATGAAAAGATACTTCTTGATGATGATCTTCAACATTGTTTGCGGCACAATCCACTAAATATATTCTCACCGGAAAACATCGCTAAATAGAAGCCCCTTGTATATAAATTTAAACGTACTTACATTACATGTGTGCGGCGCTACAAACAATTATTAAAATAATTGTTCATAAAATAACTCTTTCTCCGTTAACCATTATAATAGTACTCGTATTACAAACACCAAGGTAGATTCAATGTCAACTGTAACGATGAATTATATGCACGATAAATTTTTCGATTATTTCTGTTATCAATTGCCAGCAATATTTATGCCTAACATCGAAACCCTGTATGTAATTTGTTGCCATCTGTATCGTTTGTTACTGGAAGAGTGTTATATAGTCGTAATAAAATTCCTATCGACGATAAATTTTAGTAAGCATTACAGAGATCATAAAGCATCATTTTCGCAATTAAAAATATCTACAAGTAATTTTGCGAAGGAGTATTGATGATGTAGTACAAATTGTTCGCTGAAGATGAGTTAAGAAAAGCACTTACCCATTAATTGAGGTGTGAGTCATAAAGAACGCTAAAATCAGTTTAACAACGGCATGCCATATTTGGGTGACTATCCAATCGGACTTCCTTTCTGATTGCTCCAGAAATTGGATGGTTTCCTTGTCTGGATTGAGCTGGACGAATTTAGAGGCTAACGACTCTGGCAGTTCATGAAGATCACATTGGTACCACTGCAATAAAAATGAAATATTACTAATGCACGTGTTTTAAGGCGGTAGGTTAATTTTTGAATCAATAATCTGTTGGGGACATTTTGAAAAAAATTTGGTTCATTGAAATATTAAATTATAACCAAAATGTTAACAATGAATGTATTTTAATGTCCATTGTTTGTTTTATTGTATATAAACAGATCATCAAAAATATATCTGTTGATTGAACATTAGTAATTTTATTTGAATATAAGAATCCAACGAGGGGGGCTACCGCTGAAGCGGGTTGAGCGTAAAATTCCAATAAATTTTTTAAGGCGATCTCCAACACAGGTAGTCCCAAAACACGCCATTAAACTTAATCCTAACAAAGCTTCTCATATTTCTCAGATTTTAATCTCTTGATTAATTAAGGGGTCATTTGCATAATAAACGAATTTGGATGTGCGAATATATTTTAGTGAAAAAATCCTTCTCTCCCGCGCCCATTTGTGGATGAAACCTCATCGCGGTTTCGAATCTTTTTACAACGGGTGCGGAAAAATGGCAGGCGGTTGCAGCTAGGACAACACACACGACAACTTTTGAATCGAAGGATTTCGCTAATCTCACGATTCATTTGCTTGCTTAGCAATTGGAAATGGAAAAGCACCGACACAATGACGAGCATTTACGATACACAAATCATACACGTTAACGGAAATACCGAACTTAATTAATTTTAATGATGAAAGGGTATTACCAAAGATACACGAGCTGTCTACGAAAAAATATTTCAATAACTTTTTCGGTAAGTAATTTATAGTTATCGACAGTATCTTTTTTAAGTAATGGGAAGTAATTTTAACTCTTTTAGATCGGAATCTTTTAAGTGAGCTTAAAGAAAGAAATATCATAAGGTACACAAAAAATTTCTCAATTCTAGAGTTTGATAGGTCTCAATCGTCTTATGGGTGCATTTGCCACTCGAGGAAAGCAGATGTTATTTACGTCAAAACTACTTTTTTCGCATTTACAGGATTACTGGTAATGTTGAAAAGACATTTCGATTCACTGTCGTGTTTAGGTAGCAACTTCCATCTACCGAAAAATTAAATTGTAGATACCGGAAACTCATATGCCTTACTGAGTGGGTAAGTTGGTCCTCTACTGGCTCCACAATTTGCAGACATGTATACAACATCTTGATGTAATCATAAGCCAACCACTTTATTTTTAAACGTCCCTTATACCCTATAAGTGTCTATATTATTCTGTTGGCATGGCAGCGCAAATTATCATGTGTATGTAGCATCTCATAGTCTGGTAGAATAGGCAGTGTTTCAAGGCATGTGCAATTGTTAGCCTAATTTTATTACTGGAACAATAACTGGGACCATATTTAAAGTTGCCAGCTCCAGTTTCAAACTAACTAAAAATGTTGATACCGACTGCTGACCGCTATTCAGACTTAACTACTTTTAGGAAAACGTTTAACTAGTTGATTTTCAAATTATACACTGATAGAATACTAAAATTACAATAACAATTATAATGATAATAACAAAAATAATAATAAAATAACAGTTTAGCATTCAACAGCAGAACTATAAAACATATCTTTCTACATATTACAGAGTAATCTGATATAAATCACTAAGTAAGAGGTAGAGTAACTTAGAATTAAAGGTTAACATTGCAAGTTAAGAATTTCTGAATATATTACAAACCGAAGAAACTGGAAAAAACTACAACAATTAAATATGTCCTGCATCCACTGGTGAAGAGATGAAAATTTGATATTAAACAGATCAACGTGAGCATAATATTTACTTACATTATTGAGCATTAATAATAACTGAGATTGATAATGCTGCCGAGCGATACATAAAGGTATGGCGCACACGACTGCCTTGCTACATGAAAGGCAAGCCTGCGCAAGTAAATTAGTTGCAAAGTGGTACAAGTAAATGCTGTCAATTAATTTGTAAACAAATAATATTTCAGAACCCATCCTGCGATCATACAAGTATGCACGTATAATTATATCCATTACACAAGTCGACATAAGAGTATGTACGACCCAGGTAAGTAATATATTAAGAAAAAGACATTTTAAGAAATTTCTTTTGTATGTTCCCTGTTCCGTGCTGAATGACACTCTTGGTGTTCCATGTCACACACAAGTGTCAAAACGCTAGGCCAACGAGGCCCCAGGGGCGGGGCCCCGTTTCCACCGGCGGGGGCCCCCGCGGAGCCCCTTTTAAGTAACACCTGCTCGCACCAGCGCAGTGAACTTGATTGTTTTCATTCAGCTTCTGCTACACACCAATAGGTGGCGCTCGTGAGAGTGTCAGAATTAACGTGAGGGCCCCACATCATGGGGAGCTCCAGGGCTCCGCCCCAGGACTGCGGCACTGCCACGAATCACCTCCGCCGCACCGGTTTTTTGAGGTTATGTTCGGAAATGGGGGGCTCAACAGCCCAGTTTATCTACTAAATCTTAACCTATCGAGTGAGGTGTCATTATAAAGAGCATAAAAATGCCGTTGTGGTGCACATGATTTATTTGATGTTAAACGCTTTTTGATATCATTATGAAGGTCTTGATTTCAACGATGTTATTAAAACTTTTTCACACAAATATTTACCAAATGAAAATCTAATTGGCCACAAATGGAGCTGCCACCGGCGGTGGACAATAAAGGCTAGTTTTTTTTTAATGTATATGTGACTATAATGTGAAACAAATTATACACAGGAGATACAACCCACATATATTTAAATACAAGAGGTCATAAGAGGGACATTGTCATTGTATGCCCATTGAAATGCATTAATTTTTTTTACTTGCATTTTGAATATAACTCATCCCAATCAATTTTTGGTCCTGTAGTTATTTCGTATTAATTTGCAGATCAATTTTCACAATATCTAATACATTTGTAGTAATTTACATTGTCATTTTATACTAATATTTCAATAAAACTCATTTATATTCTTTTCGGGTGTCATTAATAATTACGCTTAAATTTCTTTCTTATAAAGTGTGTAAATTACCACAGGCACTACGCTCTTAGCACTATGGCAGTATGAGGTTTTTTCTAGCCTTTGAAATGAAGTCTTAGTGTCAAATAATAATTTAAAATAGAACATATAGAAACATAATAAGTAGATGTAAAATAAAAACATGTATAAAATAAATAGATATATTGTAGAGTAGAAATATAACTACTGGTGGTTCACGTTGGAACTGCACAAGGCAATGGATTTGTACTGCCTCTATCGTGGTCTGAACGAGAACAGTGAAACAAACCAAAGTATTTTTATGGCGTTCAGCACACTAGTTTTGAGGCGGCTACTTCGATTCCCGGCATGCTCCGAACCGCTCCTAAAAACGCTAAGGCGACAGCAGATTGTTGTCTTCAAAAGTTTAGTAGCACATATTGATACGTTTGGCGATTCTTGTAACCATTACGTTTTTGCGCCTTTGTTAAGCCATCATAACGCATTCGGTATCGAAAGCTATGCGCTTTTTTCACCTGCCTATATGTGTTTCTAAGGGAGATAGATTGATTTTAAAGGTGAATATAACTATAAAAGTTAATGGGCGTCTATTTAAAATCGGATCGTTTTAAACATGCCTGAGATTGTCTAATTTAACCGGTAACCTACAATTTTGTCAATCACCTCTAGATTGTGGAATCTTAAAATTACGTTTTTTATATGTAAATTTTCAAGTAATTACCAATTAATAATTACGTTCGGTGTGAACTCTCTTCGTCTACTTACTACCATTAGATCATTACCAATATCGGAGAGACAATTATTGAATATGCTACGTCCAATTCATCCAACTAATCACAAAAAACAAGTACCAATCAGCCGACAAAAACCAGCTTCCATACGATTACGTCAACGATTTTTAGATTGCTCATGTTCTAATGACTTTATACTCGCCTTATACAGTAGCTAAATAACAAACATGCGTCTTTTTTTTTGTCAGGTGTGAACGGAATATATCCTCCCATCTAGAGTTAGAGGTATGCTTTTAATTAACTTTTTCATTATTTATGTTGATTAAAATGTACAGATATACCTTCGATAATAGCAATCATAATTTCAACAGTAGCCGGATGGAAAGATAAAAACTGGTATCATAGACGTAGAATTATTAAAAAAAATTTAAAAACTAGTTCACTGGTACCAGCACAACCAGGGGCAGAGGTAACAGTACTCTTTTAGTTTTGGAGAAACCGGTAGAAACACATACTTTGTGTGATTTCATTTTTTCGTTCTGTGCAAGTGTAAACTTTTACTACCTAACCCCTTTGACTAAAAAGAAAAACACATTCAGAAGAATTGGAAGATTCGGATTAGCGAGGTTTCGGGTTGAATATACAACGTGTAACAAAAATTAACTTAAGTTGAACACACAGTGTGCCCAAAGTTAAGGGCGCTTCGTGGCTCACCCTATTATTATTGCTATTCAATATATAAAGCTGAAAATGTGTGTATGTCTATGAATGTCATTGAAATTTGTTATATCTATAGTATAAGCATACGACTCTAATTTTAGAATCCAAAAATAACCGTTAAATGAGATGTGAACCGAACCCCGTACAAGGCGTTTATTCTTCATAAAAATGTTTCAAAATTCTAAATTGACATTATTTAAATAAAATTCAAATATGCTAATTAGGTAAGCTTGAAGGAAAAAACCTTTTGTCACACCACAAAAGCGCAATGGAGTTCGAAACATTTTTTAGCCGGAGAAGAACTTGATTAGTAATTAGCTGAGCCAGTAGATCCAATCATAAAATCAATTCCAAGGATACAAATAATACGTATTAATTCTGAGAACAAATTTTTAAATGGTGTAGTCCTCCAATCTTCTTTGAGTGGCTTTGCATGGTTAAGGATGTGTGAAATAAGTCTTCGCCTAAGTGTAAAATATTCTTTTCCATGTGGCGAAAACTTATTTCACACAACTTAATGAAGTTCTAAAATTAAATTAGCAAGGACCATCGGTCCGTTAATTTTCAAGCGGAGTTAAGAATTTTTGGTTGATGATTTTTAAACTGAAACGAACGTCACTACTGGGACAATCAAGCGAATGTTGGTTTGAAAAGTTGACACTAGAGCAACTTCCACCAATTCACACTTTCGATTTGCTACAGATTTCGAAAAATGAAGTTTTTTGAATGTTTCAATTTGCACTGTAGGTAGAAAATTAAAAAACGATTTACCCAATAACACCAATGTGCATTCGCCAAGAATTGCAATAAATCCATGGTTATTTTTGACAAGTCGACGGGTAAAACTTTTAGCTAAATTGAAATGTAGTTTATTGTGTCGATTAATACAAACTATAACCACTTAATTATTGATCAACATGACAGGCAACTTTTATAGTACTTGATTCCATACTACACAACATAATACTATGTAAAATGAGTGGAAACTATAGAATCTGTTTGTATCTCATACTTTTAATGAAACACATTACACGGAATGTTAATTTGCTCGTAGTTTATTTATTCCGCCCCTTGGTTAGTGTCCAGCAATAACAACGGATTAATTACACACTGAAATGTACCTGGAGTCGCACAGTTATTGCATTCTATAACATTTTTTGTGACTACGCTCCTGAGAAATGTCATTAATTCCCATCTACCGAGCACTAATCACCGGCCGTAATTAAAATAATCGGAATGTGGCCGTCTGAGCAGGTCAGACTGCGCCATCTGATCGAGCTTGTGTTTACAACACCCGCCGACTGTCGATTTATTTATTTAATATTTAAATTCGGCCGATTTAAAATCAGTTTAACATCGTGTATCAGATCTAGATATATGCGTGTTCTCGGCTGGGGTCCTTCTAGAGGAGCGAGAGGGACGGTGTCGTTCTGGGTGCGGGACCGGGAGGAGGATTCGTTTTCGTCGGTGCCTTAATGCTGAAATACGTTGAGATTTCGGTCGATTTTATTTTTCGAACTGTGAGGGAAATTAAGGCGTTTTGTTGGTCGCGCTATGGGTCGGCCCTCGAAATCTCACGAGTCAATCCGATTATGTTAATTGGTAACAACAGCCTTGTCCCAGCAGAGTAATACCGTGGGTCTGTAATAATTCAAAAAGCCTGTGAAAGACAATAAATACACACCAGCATTTCAATTCCTCGTTTATAAAAATACGTGTAACGGTTTCTTTTTAATTGTTTTGTAACCTACGAAAATTCTTGTTTAAATTCTCAATGACAGAACATATGGCACAGTCAATTTAGCTTCAAAAAATGACAAACTTTGCATTTGTTCGGCGTAACTTTACCTCCACATTAAATCACTTCAGAATAATTGCACAAATAATAACTGGCCAACGCGCCAGTCTGAAAAGATAAGCCGAAGCAAGTAAAATCATATATTGCAAAATTTCTCAATTTTAACGTGATTCCCATCAATTTTCTGTTATATTTCCGTAAATATTACTTATAGGAAAGTATTTATTTATAACCTACCACCCTTTCCATACAGCTTCTGTAGCAAAGTTTGTACTTCTGGCATGCTGCCTGTTATTAGGACGACGTTATCGGCGAAACACAGGGGGTTTGGTTTTTCTCCATCCATATTATTTCCTGCGTCGTCCCAATTTATTTTGTCCAGCTCTGTAACAATGTAACAAACAGTTTAGGGCAGAAAGTCTAAGCAAGTCCTTCGTCACTTTTAAATTTATATCTAATGCGACATTCGACGAGTACTTCTAGTAGCTTCTGTTAGTTCTACTGTGTCAAATGCCTTTTCGAAATCTCAAAAAAAGCAACATAAGCAGCTTATTATCCTCAATGCATTTCTCGAAGTTTTTACTGTGAAAAGGTGGTCGTTGGTTCCATATTTTGCTTTAAACCCTCTTGCTCATTAGAAAGGAAAAACTCGAGTTTGTTTGTAAATTTGTAATTTTGTGTATTTATAATCTGTAATTTCTTCAGAGCCTTGATAGTTTCTGGTCCACCTTTTTTATGCTTTCCATTACTAGACTGTCTTCACCTGGTGCATTACTATTTTTCATCCCCTTCAGAGATAACATAATTTATTTTTCGCAATGTTTTCTGATCCCTAATTTAGCACTGATATTTAACTCATATTCTGGTGTTGAATATAAACGTTTGTAGAAAGTTTGATAGTTTCAAGTTTGTAGAATAGTTGATACCATTTCTTTTTTATTTATCGCTATGTCCCAATCTTTTTGTGTACGTCTTTCTTCCACGTCATGATTTTCCATCTTAGAGTCTTAGATCTTCTATTGTACATCTAATGCTTCCTGTTTTTTAACTTAACCATTGATCTTTGGGTGAATTTTTTACGATCATACGTCGAATATTCAATTTTCTTCAAAACGTAACAGCATTTTTTCACAGTATTTATCCACAAAGTGCTAGTGCACGTTTCGAACAATCTAGCAACAGATTCTCTCTGTGTGAGACGAAATAAGTTTTGGTAAACGCACAGCTAGAGAATATTTCTCGCTTATATTGCGATAGAAATTAGGGGCTTGTTTATTTTTGGAAATTTAATTTGTTAATGTTCTCATTATTTTCATTTATATTTACAATATTCCCTTAAACCCTCCAGCTATTAAATTCGATGCTATAAATAATGTCGTGTAATGTTTGTTCCAAATAAAGTTCTGAACCGTTTCTTGAACGTTTCTAGCCACTGGAATGAGAAAATTAAGTCATATGACACGTCTAATATGGCATGAAAAGCATTCCATTGAACGCGATCGATTCTATGAGTATACTGCCTTCTCGTAATCCCTCTCGAAATTAAGTTATCAGGACATTGAGGCGTGACTACTTTCCGCAGATACTGAACCGCCCCTGGCTGCTTGTAGGGAAAAACCTGCTGAGTGTTCAATGAAATAATTATATGGCAGACTTTACTGCTCAGTTTTCGAGCAGTTTAAATTTGACGAAACCACAGCGGCCACTATCTTAGGTCTGCTCAGGTCGGGCACGACACGCGGCGAAAGAATATTTTACAACTGCTACACCATCGTCTCTCTCCTTTCCTCTCTTTGCTCTTGGAGAAATTTGCATTTACTTGATTGGAAGTGCATGATGGAAGGCGCAGCCCAAGGGTCCCATCCATCATTTACCTGGTCGTGTGCATCACTTACCTTCTCCCGCGCAAAGTGACATTCCATACACCACTTGCAACTATTAACGTCGCCAGCCATGCTACTTTTCGTATGAAATATTGCGATGGCGGAAATATCGCGTATGTATACGTACGTATCGAATTACAGTACACAGGGTTGAAACCTGTTGTCGCAAATGAATTGCGAGCGTAATGAATACGACGTATGAAAGGCCAGAAAGGTAATAAAATTGAATGATTAAAAGTTTAACTTAGTTGACTCAATATTATGTGGTGTTGTGGTGATCTGTTCTTTGTCACATCGCCAAGCTTTTCGATATGTAACAGGAGTTTTCAGTCGCTTAGACATGCTTATTTTGACTTCAATTACACAAGCCTGTAGAAATCCTTACCTTAGCGATGATTAGGATGACAATGGTGTCAAAATGCATATGAGCAGAACACGAGACTAGTTTGAGTATTGTATTAAGAAACAGGTGGGATTATAAGATATGGTTATCAACCCTTAACACGGGAAAAATATATTAAAAAGACACATATTGGTTGGACCACTTTAAATTCCAGACAGTTTCAATATGTAATTCATTTCATTGAAATTGCAGCCCTCCTTAAAAAAATGCATTTTGATTTCAAATAATAGGCACAGAAAAAATTCCTAATTTAGGCAACCGAAATGCGTTACTTGAGGCAAATGCACAGCTGTATGACCTCGGACAACACTGGCGATGATCGATATTGTTACGTTCGTGGGTTCTTAATAATATTAACAATAACTATAACTACTTAATCGTAATTTATTTAACTAACACTATAAGGACTTATCCTAATTCATTTAAACGTAAATTTATATCCGATTGGTTTTTACGACAGATGTCGGCTTTGGCTCACATGAGCAGCTGTTTTTGGACTGACCGCTTATCTCTCGGTCGTCGTATTCTAACGGTGTTACTACCAGACAAATCTCGAATAATTAAACACTTCTCGGAATTGGCGAAGCCGCGTCGTCGGAAGAAATATCGAGATTATGCCTTTAAGTGATATGGTTAGGATTTTAACAGAAAGATCTTTATGTTGCTTGAAACCCCCACCATTTTTCGCACTTTTCCCCAAACGTATATGAACACCCAAGATAGGTAAGTTGTAGGTTTTGATGTTCTGTTTCAAAAACCGTTTGAACCATCTAAGTTAACACGCCGAATTTTACAAAATTTCAGTGTATATTGTTAATAACGTAATTGTGCAAAAACTATTTATCCGATAGCGTCCAACCTTTGCATGCTTAAAGTAGACATCATAACCTAACATTTCACGCATTGAATTTTTGAACAAGGTCCATTTTAACGGTTTTCCCAAGTTTTCTCGTTGAAAAATGCTTCGATCACCTCTTACAAACGTTTATTATGAAGGCTTTTTAATTCTCTACAAATCGCTTGTACAACGTAATGCATGTCCGTCAATAATTTTCCCACTATGGTTAAAAAACGCAAAAACGACTTGTTTTTTTAAAATCTCCATTTTTTAAAGAAACGTAAACGCTCCGATTTGTCTAGATGTTGAGTTTTCATCATTTTTGATCCATTTTAAACAAAGTTTCTTGGTCCGTATTTTTTTAAATATTATCTATCAGAACAGCTTTTTTTGTTCTATAAACTAGGCTATTAGTAGATAATATTTGGAAATCTGAGAAAGTCACAGTAAGTTTTAAAATTATGGAACATTCGAGGCAATTTGAGATATTTTTAAGGAAACTTACAAACTTGTTTCATGGAAACCTGTAGAAGTTATTACAGCACCAATGTGTGACGCATTAATAATAGCTTCCTCCTTTCTTTGGTAAGACTGAGATTGATTAAGATTGACATCTGACGTTATGTCAGTAAAATAACCTTTCTGGTCAATTGAATAAATTTTATATGTTGCGATGTATTTGCCATGTATTTTATCCAACCACCGATTAAAAGATTTTTCTACTTTGATATCACTTTTATTTACTAAATAAGCACATTTTTCTTAAAAAGTAGTGATCATTGTTTATACCTAATTATGTAAAAAACAAAAAGTGAAAAATTTAAACAAAACGAACGTTGTTCAAACACTTCGCTTTACTATAACGAAATTTTGATATAATTGAAACTTTGGTGAAGTACTTTACGGATAGTTAAAGTTTTATAGGCAATATATACCTCGCCATTGATTTTTGGCCCGTCGAATTAAACCTAAATCTACTTTAATTAATCAAGAGGATTTCGTTCATTGCAAGTGGGAGGAGGAGCAACTTTTCCATCTCTCCTGAGTAGAATAAATGGACTTTTTTAAAACAGCCCCATATTCTTTATTACACCTTTTTATTATTTATGGTTCCCAATTTATTACCAGCTAGGCTTGAATGTCAAGTGACATTTTTATATGCATACCTATTAAAAGTGAATGTCAACATTAAAAATCTCATTACCATTACTATTAAATTATAAATCACCCGATAATATTTGAAGTATGTTTGTAAGCTTCGGATAAATATGAATAATAATATCACTAAGAAGTTGTAAGGTGCCCCACCGGGCGAGGTGAAAACAAATCAACAGCAGAATCAATGGAAGCGTTCGTTTCGATGAAAACAGCATAAATAGCTTTACGAATATACAAATAAAAGCAGCTTTTGGATGGGAAACGTAATGATTTGGTTAGATTTTTCAATCTTTTGATTTTCAAGGATTGTAAATGTTTTACATTAACTGACCAACTGCTACTCACACTTCTGCATTCCTTGTGAAACTGATAATGTAGCCCAAATAAGCAAAAACCGATACAAAACGATACATGTGCCATTAAGTCTTCCAGTGAAACACAAAACAAGAACATCCAAAATTTCCTCGTCTAAATATTTAATGACTTTTTCGGTCCCTCCACTCATCTCATTTAATTATTGCCACAATGGACACCTGGGCTTCGGCTCTACATGGTATCCGTCCATTCATCAGTCCAAGCATTTCAGAATTAATTTAATCCCTACAATGGCCGGATTTACATTTAAAAAACGGGTTGTTTCCTTTCGAGTGACACTCTGTTCAACGTTTTGACCTTCGGACACATAAAGCAGACATTGAGTTAAACAAAGAGTACCAGCAACAAATTATAAATTGGCAAATTATTTCAATCAAGATAACGGTCTATTTCACATGCGTATTGCAGTTGAATTGATATTTATTTACGACCCTTGAAAACACCTCGGTTACATTAGTTATAAAAATTGCACTCATTGATAAGTCATACCTTTACAGTTTTCATCTGAATAATATCCCCCGTACAGTTTCTATAATTGCACATACTACTCGTAAATCATAAATATTAATTGCGGGCATAATAAATTACCGCATGGACAATATTTTAGTTCATTGACTCGATCATAAAGGCAAATGATATTAATTTGATGTATAGTGTGTCATTAGTAACTTTGAACTAATCGTGATCCATCTGTATAATTCCTCTTAATTGCTCATTGGGTACGTGAAAGGTCTTGAACAGTGCCGTGAAATTACCGATATAATCATAACAGGGTTTTGTTATTAGTTATTTAATTAGGGTCTTCGCATAGAGAAATAAAAAAAACGGACTTGAAATACGAGTGTATTAACCTGTCGAACTTGGATTTTTGATTAACCATTTTATAGCGTACATAAGTCGAGCAAAGGATCGATTTAAATATTATTTCATTATTTTATTCAAACCTAAAGTGATGTTTTGTTTTGTTTCTTTTCATAAAAGGTTTGGCTTATTTCAAAATCGTAAACAGTTAATTACTAGAACTCAATTACCGCAGTATAATATATGCCTTCGGGATTTTTTTCGATTTTCCTTTGTTGTGCGTATAGACCAATTAAAAGTTTTTTGCTGGAGGAAAGTGGAGCCTTCAGCGCAATTTGTACCGAACCTATTAACAACTCTTTGTTTTGCCGTGTGCATAATCATAATTTTAATACCGATGACGTCGTTCCCTATGTAGTATACATCCTATAAATATTCATGATTCTGTTCGTTTTGACGAAACACCTCAAGTGATTGTTACGAGTAAACGAGGAAAGAACTAAATGACCACTATACTGACATGTTAAAGGTGTATGAAATAATGGGCATTACCTTATGCATTGAATCTACTGTATTTTAAGAAATATTCACGTCTATCAAGTACATCTAACAAGGTATCCAATGTCGAATTTTAAACGCGACTGACTTCTGCTAAAGGTTGTTATTACACATGTACTAGAGTTACTCAGGGCGCTACGTAAACCTACACCTATCAATTTACGACAGACGATAGAGAACATAAAGACCTACAGAACTACAATACTGAGAACTTTCAAAAAATGTCGATACCTTAGCTACTGCGCGAGCTTCTATTGGATTCACATGTAATAGAGTTACTTAATGCGTTCTATCTTCGGAAGTACAACTTTCTACACTGCATAACTATTATACCAGAAGATAGAGGGCATATGGGCTTAGAAAACTAATATGGTGAAAATTTCCCAAAAATGTCAATAACAGCTATTGCTGCAACATCATCTGGATTCACATGAAATTGAGTTACTTAAAGCGATGTAACTCCGAAAGTGTAGCTTTCCATGTTTTTCTTTTCATACCAGGAGGACCGAAAAACATACAAAACCGGCATAGAAAGGATCTCCAAAAAAGTAACAATAACTAAGGCATTGGCCGAGCGACGCTTCAAAGTCACATGTAGTGGAGTTACTTAACGTGCGGTTATTCCTGAAGTATAACTTTCTACACTACTCTTTTCACTCTTTTCAAGATTATTCACTTTGACAATAACCCAAGTGTCTTGCCATCTCCTTGATGCCACTTATTGCGGATATGGAATTCGCTGAAGTATTGCTTCACTTGTTTTATTCGTTGCAAAATAGAAGACAGGTAAGAGCTTTCCAAATCTCCCATTATAAAGTAGGCAGAAGTTAAGGATATGAAATTGTTTGTAAAGAGGGGTTTAGGGACGAAAATTTCAAACTGAATATATTTCAATAATACAGGTGTCAAACTGTTAGTAATAAACACGGATTCTCATATTTCACTATATAGGTAGTGTTTTAAACAATTTTTCTACTACCTCCAAGAGGACACCAAAATGTTGCGATCGGGGTAGTGAAAAAATAATTCAACAAATTACCTTTATTCTCATTTGAAGAAACCATGAGTGAACCCTTAAAATATCAATTTTTGCTCAAATAAAGTTGGTGGCATTTTACTGCCTCTAAACATGTTTCAGTGACAAGATCAGTTACTAATACCAAATACACCGTTTTAGGGTGGCATTCAGAAATTATACTGAGATATTTCTTAAGTTTTTTCTTACCTAAGTGAAGGGTTGCCTTATCTTAAAGATGAGGTTCGATTTGTATTCAGAAATCCAACTTAGAAAAATCTAGGCTAAGAAATACTTAAGTTAACATTTTCCTTAGCTAAGAAAAATTTGAAGTTTTTTCTATGTAAGATGTATTTATTCTGTCCAATACTATCAAGACATAATCTTCAATAACCTAATACTTTTATTGTTTATATTTGTTATGATCCACAAATTTCAACAGTAATGTAGAATTTTACTCCTCTCCTTAAATTAATGTCATTTTAGCAACTTATGACTTAGACAGTATTTGAGTTTGGCCCTCTAAATACTCAAATCAATACGAATTTATCTAAAATCGGTAAAAGGGAAAAGGCATTTTACCCTTGTTATTTTTGTGTCACCTAGAACACTAGTCCAACTGTTTTCAAAACCATATTAAACTGTAGGTTTTATATATTACTTAATCCACTTTTATACCATAGTCATCACTATTATTGATTTTCTCTAAAGGGACCTATGCCCTTGGAAATTTTCAGATTTTCTCAATTTTCTCCAATACGGTTTTACACGTTCTTATTAACCTCACTGCTACAACTGCCTGCAATTGTTTTAGAGATATTCTTTCATGAACGTGCCATAAAAGACATTATATCCTTAAGAATTTTCAGTCTTCTTTAATTTTCTAAAACACAACTATAGTCATTTATTGCAGACTTCGCGATTAAAGTTAACTGTCTAATACCTATAAATTTTATTTGAAATATTTTTTCTAAAATCCTAAAGGGTTCCTCATGAAAATTTTTAGCTTTCCTAATTGTATCCTTAACAGCTTTAGCTGTTTATTTCAACCTAATTTTCTACTAACTTCAACTCAAACCTATAACTTTTATTTGAGGCATTATTTTTTTAAAGGCATCCAGAGCACTTTATTCCTCAATAATCCTTAATTTTATCCAAAAAAGCTCTATTCATTCATTTCAAACGTATCAACTTGACTTATCCATCTAATATTTATAACTTCCATTTGAAACATTTTTTAATAAAATTGTCATAAGGCGTACATTACTTCTGAAAATTTCTTAGGAACTTGTATGAATGAGCCTCATATGAGAAAGATATACGATGGACACATTGCCAATTTTTGCGCTTATTTGCTGGATCTAGTTGTTCTTTACTCAATTTTCTTGCCTCCTTTTTTCGATTAGAAATAAGCTAGTGTGTCGTTTCACCGTTGGGATGCCACTATTAAAGAAATTATTAGTGTTAAATGCTCTCGCCCTATTGCATTTTTCTATTCATACCAACCTACCGGCGTTCATTCATTCACGAGTTTTTCGTTAAGTAGTTTTAAATAAAGTCCCTAAAAGTCGCTGCAAGTGACACAAATTAATGCAAAAACACATTTTTCTCAGTATTTATTTTTATGTATTTCAGATTTTAGTTCATCATATAAAGGGAAAAATGTGAATGTGAATAAAAAATTTTGTGAGAGGAAAACAAGTATAATGTTTCGTTTTCGCCATTTCATGCCAAAAATAAGTTACCAGATTGGAAAAGAACTAATGTAACCATTACTAAGCACTGTCATTAATGAAGTTCTTCCCTACTATTTTGTGAAGTATGAAAGTGCCTGAAATAGCTAAGACTGTCGATATTTCAGTTAAAAGATTTTTACTTAGAAATAAAGTATGAAATGCTTTTTCTAACGACATACACAGTTGTTGGTGAATATGTGAGTATATAAAACTATGGACGAAAATTCGAAGATACCAATCACAAAAATGAGGCAAAATGCACTGTTTGTCCCTGGAAAAATTAAAGTGTAATTTTACCTCCAGGAAGGGCTTATCTCCCATGGCTTCGATATGGGATGTTAACGAAAGAGTTGTTAAAATAATTGATTAGCAAAGAGTCACCTTATGAACCTGAAATTCTATTGAAAATGGGAGAATTCTATTGAAAAAAAGAGAATACGCACCAGAGCAAAATACCATCACGTAACCCAAACCATATTGAAAAATCCGAATTTACGAAATGCTGCAATACCGCCATCAACTTGACACTTCCTCCCCTGCAGCAACCACTCAAACTACTCAACACTGTCGCTTTTAGAAACGATTAATTTTTTATGTTATATCGCTGGCACATACCTCCGTGTCACCTCGCGATTCCGGTTTCCCGTTATGAATGTTTAATAATGCCCAATACGTCGTCGCCCCCCATGGAAACACTTCGCCAGATAAGAAGGGAGACGAGCCTCAAGCCCCGAAAATGCACGCTAACCCCGGATGCAAACAAGATGCCGGAATGAGCACTGATATAGCGGATATCGAACACGGATCAGTTTAATGCACTCCTGTGCATACTCTCGTATGCAATAAGATGATGTTCTACGGTAGAAGCGAATTTAATACCAATGTGATCCTATTTCTGGATAAATTCCTGCAAACGTTGCTGGTTACTCTCGGTAGAAATGAAGGTTATGAATACAAAGATTCGTTGTTTTGAAATATTCATAATCTGTATCATCTATTGCAATTCATGAGATTTTTAAAATTTTGCGTCATGAGGAATGTTACTAATGTACAACTTACCTCAATGAAGCAACAAAAAAGTCAGAATGTTACATTTAAATAAAAGTAGGTAAGGAAACCATTTACTCCATATTTTAGGTATAGTAAGATGCGACAACTTCGAACATAGGCAAAATATAAAAATAAATAGACGTAAATTATGAGCATATTTTCATGCATGATCTGCACTGAATCCAGATCAATTCCGATGTGACAGAAATAACAGATGTGATGATAATAGTCTCATATAGTACAAGCAAACTTGTGGTCAGAATCGTCGTCTGTGCTGATGCTCTGTTTAATTGCGTGCATCGGTTTCGACACTTAAGACCTTTTTTACATTTTTCTTTGCTTAACTTTAACGTTTTTGTCATCGTTTTGTGCAAATTTCTTTAAGCAGCTTTGGCACTTTTGTTCCTCTGACTTCTTGTTCTATTAAGATTGTTTCTGGTGTGTCAGTTAAAATTGAGCTGATTTTTGTTATGGCGGGTAACTTTTTATATCAACAGAGGTTTTTGGAAGAGGTTTCTTATTTTCAGGCACACTAAATGTCTTATTAATTCTGATAACATTATGCAAACTTTACCTCGTTCATGGTCCTGGTCGGATGGCACCAAGATCAATGGACAAGTTCTTAACCATCTTCGCTATGCTGATGACACAGTCATAAAAGGCCATAACTAGAAAGCCCTACTACTACTTATCGATATAATGAACTCCCAAGGATAAAGACTCGGTTTAATGATACAGACAAAGCGAAAGTAATGGTAGTTAGCAAAACTCAGTGCTTGGTGCTGTTGTATGGGGTGAAGTCATGGACAATAAAGGCCAGCCTCATAGAGCGAGTTAAGGGTTTAGAAATATGGGTGTTTAGGAGGATGCTTAAAATTCTGTGGATGGATCATGTAACTAAAAGAAGAAAGAGAACCACTACAAATAGCGAAGAAAAGAAATGCTGCCACCCATGGTCATATTTCCAGAAACACGAAGGGAGAATGTCGAAAGCTGTTTGTGGAGGTAAAAATTTAAGGAAATAAAGGCATCGGGAGAAGGAAATACTAAACGACATAAGAGACGACAAACTTCGATGGTCATACACTTTTTAGAGTCTCGTAAGACCGACACGAGTATGCCAAAATTGTCGTAGACGATCCATGGAATCGATAAGGCATCTTAAGAAGATGATTCACCTTACATTACAATCCAAGTGTTTTAGAAATGATATCGTATGAATAAAGGCCGGATTTCATGGCAATTGCCAATTTTTCCCATTGTGGATATTTTGACATGTTATTACCACTTGTCATTTTCGATATTTAGGAAAATTATTTTTCCTTAGGCAAATTTTCTAATCCCTTGGGATTTTCATTGTACAATCCATACAATCCCAAATGATAAGAACACTACTTAACAGATTTTCCATGAACGCGCACAGCTCATTACCCTAAATTATGTTTAAATAGTTCTTCAACGTAGATTGGTAAGTAATATAGATATTGTTTGTCAGTAAATTTGTGTTGGAGTTTCATAAAAACACTAACAGGAAAACAAACACTTTTTTCTAAACTTCGATTATGGATTGCTCCATGTAACAAAACTGAGAAATTTTTAACACAGAACGTAAAACAATTTCTAAAATGTGTATAAAACCAGGTGATTCACAGAAAAAAATCATGTAGATGCTTCTTGCCCTGTAGTTAAATACATAAACTTTTTTTACAATTTATTTACAGTCGGTTATTTTGGTAACTTAAAATCTAGATTAAGGAATTTTTGCAAACTACTCCAAATTATTTTTTTTATTTCCACGTAACCATTTCAAGTAAAACGAGAAACACAAAAATAGATCGAAAAATGCTAGTGCAATGTACAAATAAAACAAAAATCAAAAACTGCCATTCTCTAGATTTACGTGTTGCTTTGACAGCTGCCAATATACCGCTACACAAATTGAATAATATTAATTTTAAAATTATTTAGAAACACACTAATATCTCCATTCGAGACTTCGTTTTGACTGCAATATTGCAACATTTTTACTGCTATAAAATCCGTGGCTAATTTATAATAATTTCTTCACTAGTGAATCACCATTGAATTATTATTTAATGAGTACCGCTACAGCACCCTCGAAGCTAATAGAGGTATGAATTATTAGGCCCGGGGAGTGAGATTCATAGAGTAATTGTGCGTTACTTAATTAATGAAATAATGACTTCCATTGCGCGGCATTACCTCGAGTCAGTATTTGGCCTGAACGCATTATAATTTAGTTTCTATGAAGGTTTACGATGCCGACCCTCCTCCTTCGTTCGCTCCCAAGTCGGATTCAATTCCAATATTCGATACATATATTTTTACTTAAGGGTGGCGCAGGAGTGGGGTTCTCCGTTCTCACAATATATAGGAATTTATGTATTTCTGAATACCTCGCGGCGTGCTACATCACATTTTGATTGCGTGGGAAGTAAAATACTAGCAAAAAATATAATATAAATTCCTTGGCGGAAAATGGGTTTTGTTTTGCATTTTACTTTATCGAAAAGGCACAAGCGGAACACGTTAAAATGTAAAACGTTGCAACTATTGCTAACGTTCCTCGTTAGAAAATCACTTGGAAACTCTGGGAATGATTGTATCAATCACTTTTGGAGAAACTAAAACATCCTTTCCGACCAATTGCTTTTACAAAACTCTAGTAGTTCTATAAAATTTTGTCCCAATTCTAAATCAATATGACCCTTACAAGCATGTTTCGCCTTCAGTTCCTTGACCAGTCACTAATGCAACGCAACTATAATGTGTTAATGGTACTGATTGATGTTAAATATGAATATTAGTGTATTTCACCCCTGGTTTGGGGGTTTCATAATTTTTTTTGGAACACCGTTACAAAAGTACAATGTCGCAAAGTGTATGGACCAATCTTTCACCTTTTAACAATATTTTAACCGCAAATACTGATACAAATATTCATACCACATGACGTTTAGTCAATGAGATATGTTCTAAAATTATTATAACCGACAGGGGTGAACTCCTTAGTGATAGAAACGGTAAACTTACGAGGTTCCATCATCGAAAGGAAAACGGCTCTCCTCGCCTCAATCTAAGACGTAAATACTCCATGACAAGCAGCCAGCAGCTGGTCCATGCGATTCCCACTTTCGTTCCCGCAGGAATCAGGTATGGGATATTTAGGTACGTGTGCGGAGCACGATAGCAAGCTTTATTTTCAAATTCGACAGGAGCTTCTAGTATTCCGGGAAATTTATTCACGTTGGAGTGTGTGAGCGTGATGAAAAAACTCAGTTATAAAGTTATCTAGACGTAATGCCTTAGAGGAGCGCGTCGAGGAATTCGTGCTGGAGTGGTTTCTTTTTTGGGGGAAATAACGACTTTTTGTTTGACACGTTTTTTATAATATGGTCTTCGAGATATTTCGACTTGAACATTGCTTTAATAATACAATGCAAAAGTTGAAAATCCCTCTGGAAAAATTCATTCTGGGTTATTTCTAAACCATACTTAAAATTATAGCTCGCGGAAATCGCCGGTGGTTCCGCAACATCGGAACAATTTAATATTCAACTACACGTGTCATACGGCGGCCGGAATCGTGGATAATAACAATAATCTCCAGTATGAATATGTAATAGATGTTGAAATTTTGGGTGTCTCTAAATAATACCTCTTGTATATTACATTACAACAAAGGGTAATGACTTGAACTAAATTTGCGCCTTTGAGGGGTGTACATATGCTTGAACTGGAATTCCTTTACTACTATGCAAATATTTCTAGTTTTCAGGCGATACGTGAGGTTTGCGTCTGCTGTAGTCAGAAAATTAAGGTAATATTTTAACTTACTAACGATAAATATTTTCAGGTAGTTCACTGGTAGTATACTAACAATTTTACAAATAAATCTCCTACTTAAAAATACGTTACATTTTCGAAATCATCTGGCTCTAAGGATATTTTAACGCCCTTTCCAAATGGAGGTATGTCTTGGCTTCGCATTAACCAATCTTTCCTCCCCATTGGTGCCACATGGCTATTTTGTTTAAGCAAAATGAGTGTATGTTAAGCTTAACATATATGTCAAATGCCAATACACCCATGTTAAATGCAATCAAAGACGTAACAAGCAGCAACGAGTCTACGTTAAAAATCTTGAATCCGAATTTTATACTTCAGACAGCTTTATAGATATTCTTGATATTACAGACGTTCTTCCCAAACCTGAAACTATAAAAATTGGCGCCACATAAAACCTAGAAAAATACTGAAATAAGCAAATTTTAATTTTACACCCCATAAAGAATTTAAAATAAAAATTCTGGTTTATTCTAAAACATAAAGTAGCCAAAAGTGCCTTAATATCTAATGCAAAAGGTTCGAGAGAAAAAGACACTAGAAGTTCCTTTTAAGTTTCAGAAGGCTAGAAAGAAATTAAAATGGAACATAGAAGGTGTATAGACATTCTAAACAGTTTCATTTTAAATATAAAATATATTTAAATAATTTTAAAATATAACAATTTAAAAGAAAGACAAGCGTTTTTCTAAAATTTTGAATTATCGAAAGGGTCTTAAAACAAAACCTAAGAGATTTACGCAAATTTCAAACTGTTTTACTTTCCGAGGGTAACAAAAAAGGCTAAATTTTCCAAAATGACTTCGGATAGTCTTTGAAAGATTTCTCGTTATAAATTCAACAACAGAAAATCTATATCATGCTAACACTATAGATTCCTTTAGAATTTTGAAAGAACATAATGGATTTAAAATTAAAATCAATAAGTTTATGGAAGTTTCAAACAGTTACCACTGTTAATTCTAACGTTAAAAAAGGAAAGAAATTTAGAATGAAGTTTCATCCTTTAGAATTGTGGAAAGCCACAATGGGTTTAAACTTGAAATCTGGAAGGTTTTTAAAAATTTTAAATGTTTCAAATTTAATTCTCAATTTTAGAAAACTTCAAAAAACTAAAAGGATAATTCTATTGGGTCTCCTACGACCTCGAATGACCAAAAGTGATTTACAAAGAAGTTTTGCCTAAGATCCAATTTTATTTTAATTTTCTGAGGGCTGCAGGAAAAATCTAGATTTTCCAAGACGGTGTCTGGAAAGCCTAGAATTTTTTGATTTTTATTGCAAATAGTGGGATGTCTGAATCACGCCAATGAAAAGTTCTGGAGGTATTTTTTTAATGACGGTCCAAGGCCAATATTCGAAAAATTTGCTTAAACCCATATTAAATAAATATTACAGTAATTGCAAATTTCGGTAAAAAACTGATAAATGAATCATAAAACTCCCACATATCATCCCATATACCTAAAATTTTTAAACGCATATACTAAATTCCCCATTGCTGTATCTGTGAAATAGACAAATATGGCCTAATATAATTCTGGATATTTTCCCAGCCCTAGTGATTACCGATGCGTGAACTTAAAACATAAAATAAAGCAGGAGGGAGAGGAGAAAGTCGTTTATTTAGAAAAAGCCATTCCTGAGCGATATTAAACGTCGTATTTTAATTCTCCCGAAAAACTGCGCCCGACTCGCTTCGAAAATCATTTGCAGAATTTCCACGTTTTCCCCTCTCGATAATGATCTTGATCGCAGCGCCTATGCGTTGATTGAAAGTCTCTTTTCGGTGTGGCTCCTCAAAGACGGGGAATTTTCATCAAATCTTTTTCTCGATTCGCAAAATAAAAGAAAGGCGAATGTGTGGGAGTGTGTGGGGTAAAGCGCCGCTCGCCGGGGCCCGTATATGCATGGATTACCGGGTGGAACGTCGTTACGAAGTTCTCCCTAAAAATACTTCAAAAGGAGATGATAAGTGGGTGCCGGATTCGCGGGGTGCGGCAAACTTTAGATTTACCCGATCCGAATTATAATAACTAAAACATTGCTGCTTTCGTATCATATTTGGAACACGTTTCTTTCTCCTAGGTGATGGCTTCAAAAATATCTTTGAAACAAAATTGCAACCCTATTAAACTCTAATAACTTCACGTATCGCTAATGTCATGACTAACGATTAACGAGTAAAGATTTCAAAATTGACCACTGAATAATACATGCTTTCCTACAGTTCACCATTCCGATAATACGAAGTTCGTTCCGTCAAATGGGAGAATGTGCCGCTCCACCGAAAAACCTCTATTTAATTCCTAAAGGAGCCTCTCAGTTCCTAAATGAGTTAACAGGATTTTGCACAATGGAATGTAGTTTTCATGAGAGAGTTTACTGCCTTTGTATCATTTGTGATTTAGATTTTTTCAGTAATCAAATGGACTCCTTATTTAGATCCAAATACGACTGCAAGAGTTTTCCTTTCTCTCGTCTCGGAAAAGGAATTTCTTTTGCCGGGGAAATCGTTATTTACGCCAATTATTTTTTGTTTGTCGATATGCAAATGTACCGTAAGAAGATTGCAATTAGATAATTTCGTCGCTTGATTTAGGGCTACTCAGGACACGACCAGAGAGTTTGTAAATTTAATTTTGATTTAAACAAGCCGTGAAGAGTGGGCGTTTATTACACGTAATGCTAGGATTCGTTGAACTGTTGGGTCTAGGTCAATTCACTGAAAAAAGCTCACCAGGGGGAAATTCATTGAAAATTCGTTACACACCTACCATTAATTTTACTGTTTAGCAAGAATATTCGACCATTAAGCTGGATTCATAAACTCTAATGATGGCAAGTTCCGTTTCGTTCGGGGTTGCCATTTGACCAATCGCGCCTAAGGCGAAATTAAAATTTTGGCGTGACATCCTCCATAAGCACCAGAATTCTTAACTTTCATTTTGTTTACGTTTTTTTTCAATAAATATCGTCTGGCTTTCCGTATTAAATTATTGAAAAAATTGATGAAATATTAGCAAAATAATTGATTATTTTCGGCATATCACAATGAAGGTAGCTCACCTTGTTACATATTCTTATATTAAGAAAGTACCATGAAGGCTGTAGCATGGCGTTTTGAAATCGGGCACACAAGAGTACAAAAAATTGTCCATGAAACATGCCAAGATATCTGGGATGTTTTAAGCCCAAAGTACTTAAATCACCAACAAGTGAGAAAGAATGGTTGGATATCACAAGTGGATTCTAAAAAAAGGGAACTTTCCACACTGCTTGGGTGCCCTTGATAGGAAGCTTATCGGTGCTCCTGCAAAAAGGGATCATTATATTTTAATTATAAAAGATCGTTCAGTCCTGACCTCTTAACCATACCATTTAAATATGGTAAACATATGCGCTTATGGCTCTTAAAACCATGGAAAAATCTTCAAACATATTATTTTTGGGAAAAGGTTGGAAAATGAAGGTCTCAACATTCCCAAGGAAACACCACTGCCAGGCACTAATCTCAACAAGCCTTACTTTTTTATTGCAGATCAAGCTTTTCCCTTAAAGCAGTATATACTGAGGCCATATCAGGTTAGAAAGTTGACACACACCCAAAAAATATTTAATCATCGTTTGCCTAGATGAAGACAAATGATTGAAAATTAATTTGGAATACTAGTAGCAAGATGGCGTATTTTGAAGAGGGCAATAAATGAGAACCGAAAATGTAGACCACATCATCAAGGAAATAGAGGAAGGAAAAAGACATTGGGTCTAGAAGATAATATTCACTATCCTGTAGGATTTGTGGATGCAGAAGATCATAATAATGGTGCATGGAGAGGAGCAATCTCCACTATAATCTGTCCATAGAGTAGGCCAAAATATTGTTCGGAGAAGCGTATATGGCTCAGATATGCTTTGTCACAAAATTTTGTATCAACTGGACAAATTTCTTGACAAAAAGACACAATTAACAAGACAGGGTAAACTTTTGTGTTAGAATTTTGTACACGATTTAAAAATATATATTCTCTTTCAATTTTATTTCAATTATAAGTATCTATAACCCCCCCCCCCTCCTATATAACTTGGACAAACGATGGATCTGGCGGAAAATACCCTAAGTCAGCCTATCAGCCATCATCAACTCTGAGACCATGCGACAAACGATGATAACGGGGACAAACTTCTTCAGCTGCCCGAAGCAGTGGACATGGAGCCGATATTCAATGCGAAGGTTAAGCCTACTTTTTACTCAGCCAGATGGGATCGTGGATACAACCCTGATTTGTGCTTCGCGAGCAGAAACTCCCGAAAGGTCCCATCGAACTTTCCTCAAAACCGTTACCCATAACGGTACTTATTAACATTGGAATCCAGGAAAATATCTCACAGATTTGACGCAAACATTAGATTGTTATATTTAAAAATATCAAAAAAATTGTCTTGGGCAATTGCAAGGGGAGTTATTCTTCTCTCTTTCCATTTTAAACCATAGAAATCACCTTCATCTTTCTCAAACTTGCTCTTCAATTCCTTCTATTTTGGGGACAGTTCTGTAATAAGAGTCGACCTTAAATCTTGTGGTTGGCGCACAGGTATTTATGTTACATCTCTGTAGGACATGTTAGTTCAAGTAAAATTTAAGACTAAATTTAAATAAAAGTAAGTATAATATGTAAAAAACGTGGCTGGAGTATATGAATTTTTATTCATGTTGGCGGTGAACTCTACAAGGTGAAACAGGCATCATAATTGTTATGAATTTTTTTTTAAATGTACATAGAGGTAGATAAGATTCAAAATTTGAATGTAGAAGTGTAGATGCAATCTAAAAGAACTTTTAGTTAGCTGGCCTCAAAAAAATGAAACTTCAGTTTGGTCCGGTAGCTGGAGCATTTATGTGTGAACATAACTTGACTGGGCCGGCAGGTAAGAGCTAATTTAAATTCGACGAGACGACCGGAGGACCGTAGCTAAAAATGCATATATTGTTAGGAAAATGGCAGCCACCCTTTGCCTTACAAGGCTGAAATTCGGCTGGGTCGCTAAAAGGGAACAGGCGTAACCTCCGGGTTAGCATACCTTGGGGAGCACTCGTAAAGCACATCTCGTGACAAACTAGCACACGGACCCCACGCACGTCAACCGGCCGATGGATGTAGTGAATGTCCACATACTGGAGATAACGGCTTCTTTTGCCATGTTGCTATTATCCGGATGTTTTCTTTTTCTGGCTGGGGGACGCGGCGTGAATACGAAATGGGATTGCTTTCTTTTGGGGAAAGGTTGTCTATTACGTTTGTACTGAATTTTGGATTGAAAATGATGACACTAATTTATTTGAATACCTCGGGGATTCGGAAAATGTAAAAATGTTACATGAATTGGAATACGAGAGAAGAAATCCTGCAGAAAATTCGATTGCAGAACAAATTGTTTCCATAGTTTTAAAGCCAATCATTTCGCTTGAGAGAACAGTTGAGGAAATATGTTTATAAATTTGCTCAGATATCAAAATTATACCTTTTTACCTACATTTAGGTAATTATGCCCTATAAATAAATCAGGTGGTAAGCCAGCAAAAAAAGTGGACGATTGCATCTACACACTTTAAACGGGTGTATCCATTATCCATTGTGCCAGATGCTTCTAGTATTATACACAAATAAAAACAGACTACAAAATAATCGGATATCCACCACTGTAGTTAGGTAAACAAAGTCAGTATATATTCCGAACTTCTGATGGCCGCGGCGGCTCACATTTAAAAAATTTGTTAGTCGACTCCTATTAGTTCTAGAACCTATTTTTTGCATTCTTCCTCTAAAAGCCGGCTTTCGATATTTTAAAGTTAGAAGTCTGTACAGTGTCCTGAGGACGCTTCAATTCTAAATGTTCATCAAAAAAATCACCCTCTTTTCTAATAGTATAAATAGGGTTTTTTTTGATTTTCCCTATGAAGTACATGATAATATAAGTCTTTTAAAACAGAGCAAACTTAGAGTACTCTGGGATGTACAAATTAACATATTTTAGCAATAAATTGACATATCTGATTTATGCAACTCGCGTTCGATTCATGATCATAAGGTGATTAAATAAAGTAACAAAAAATTAATAACCCTAATAAAGTAATTAAAAAAACGTCATTTTTGCAAGAATTAATAATTCAAAAGTAGACCTTTCTGATGGGTTTTTGGGTTTTTTAAAATAACTATTTGAGCAAACTTAACTTAATGCATCTCAAATAAAAGGTCTTTCAATTCCCCACATTTCTTTTTCACATCATTACATGAACAACAACAACAACATGAATTATTCCCTATAAAATACAACCTTCACTCATCCTTTAATTTCTTTACTGAAAAGGGCTAATTTGATTGGGCTATATTTAGGCTAACTAAAATTCAAATAAAAAGGAGATTGCTGAATTTGCCAGTCAGAAAAATACTTTACCCAATCAGATTGCACAATGCTAACCAAATAATTTGGAAATAAAGGAAATTTTCGTCTTTACTAATTATACACTGTAAATGATTATGCTAGACAGAAAAGTGTGTTTGGTTATCACAGCAGTACTTTATAATAAACAAAAAGTTAAGATTCATGCTAATAATTATAAAATTTTGGCAGCGTTCGTGCGAATTTGGCCCAGTGTGCCAATTGTGAAACTTCCTCATCCACACCTGAGTAACCCAAACCGTCATCGTAAATTTGAAATTAATATGGAAACCGTGGAGCTGCGCTCCCAACTTATAATAATTATATTGTACCCAAAAAATTTTCAGACAGATTGCCTGAGCTATGTAATTACGCTTTATAATATACTTGCACAGGTGATGTTATGAATGGGTAGTTTCCTTTGCTGGAGATTAAAGTGGAAATGTAATAGATCTGGTAGCTTGTTACCGCTATAATGAAAAACTTATTTCATTTCGTCAATAGTTTATTTTTAGGCTTATTTTGATAAAAATATAGGCTACTGCGGAGAGTAGCATGGCGGAACTTCAAAAAAATTCAATGAATTTTTCTGTTCTGGGGTTCCTAGACGCCAAAACAACCCCCCGTTCGAAAGGTTATATGTTCATATGTGTACATGTAATATAACCAAAATTTGTAAATACAATAGAGGGGTCATTTTTAAGTAATCCCAATGTAACTCCACATAAAAATAGTTTGGGTAGATGTCTCGTTTAAGTTCAGTCGGCCTAGTATCAACAAAATGACGACCGGTCAAATTAAATAAAAATTTCTTTATACTTAACAATTTTTTAAATAAGTTCCAAAATAAGTTATTTGCAAAAATTGAAATTCCATGTATTTCTACATTATATTATATATAGCAGAACTAAAAAGTTATAGGTGCTATTGGTCAAATGACATACTTTGGTAATCGTCGTATTAACATTCACAATTTTCACATCTTATGACAAAAGCATTTTATGTTCACAATTAGAAAATTATTAAAAATTAAAAATTATTAAAATTAGAAAATATGCCTGTCCGACTGGCAGTGCGATCAGTTTTTCTTTTCAATTAAAATGTGGAAATATTTGACGTTGTTGTTTATTCCAAATCAAAAAATATAATAACATACAGGGTGTTATATGCATAGCTGAGTTAAGATCATTTCCGTTCAGATGGTAAGTGCAAAAAGGATGAAATTATGGCCAAAAATTATTCGTTTTCGAAATTATATTCCTGGCACATTGGAAAGGGATACTTTATTGACAACATAGATAATCGATCTTTCGGGGATTTGAGTCTATCCCTGTAGAATAAATTATTGAAGATAGTACAAGTGACGAAATTTGCTCAATACGCCCTTAAAAATTACCTAGTAACTAATATTTGCTGGTAAACCGGTAAGACTCTAAGAAATATTGAAGAAAAACATGTGAATCAAATCTATCTTCAGTTTTTGGAACCAAAACATTTTTGTTAGTCGTTAACGAAAATGAATCTAAATATTCAGAGCACAGATTTTGCCCTTTTTTATTCATTAATTACTATTAAATACATCGGGTAACCAAAACGTTGGAAGCCGGATTGCCAGGTAAATAATTTTCTTTACACATTTTTCATTGCATAATTAATCCCCAATGTCAACAAAGTGTAATACACGTTTTATTAACCATTACCGCTCAGGCCTCAAACATTGTTGATCGATGATCGCTTAAATCCGTTTAACCCCTTAATACAAAAGACTTTTGCGAGAAAATTGTTTTAAACTATTTTTAATTAATACATACTCAATGGTTAATTACGTATTGCATAAACAGTCACTATTGACTATACCGTATAATCCTTTTAAAAGCAGTAATCCGTTAGATAAGATATCAGTAAAACACCTCGGTGACACTACACGACATAACATAACCTATAAGTATAAAGTTTCACTTACTTTTATTTTTATAAGGTGTCTCTTTTGGAAAAACATAACGTCAGTTCACGACTGAACCTCTAAACAGGCCTGACAAGATTTATAGCAAAAGCGACTCGATAAAACTACCCGCACACGCCTCTATCGCACAAACAAATACACAATTTACCGACTTGGCGGAGGTTTGCTGCTAATTTTTTTTATCTTGCTCATAAACTATTTTAAACAATGACAAATTAAATTCAACGCAGATAAAATAATAAAGTTTCTAAAAACTTCGTTAAAATATGTAATGAGAGTTTGGATTGATGTTTCACTTCAAACATCCAGCTAGTGCAGCGAAACTTATTTTTGGTAGATGGGAAATGTTTATATAGTAGCCATGCTTAAGTCTAGCTTAACCCCTAGAGCCACCTTGAAATTCATAAAAAGGACGCTGTAGCAAGGTCAGTGAGGTTTTAGGAACAAACTGTCACATTTTCTGAAATACTAAAATTACGGTCTTTTAGGGTAATTTTGATAAATCGCCTAATGTAGGCATTTTAAAACAATTTAAATAGAAATAAAATGCCCAACACACAACCTATTGATGGGTCTCTTATCATTTGGTCTCAGACTTGGTGGTGGTGTTCGTGTTAGAACTATTTCACAATACAATTAACCCATATTTTAATAATAGGTGAATTATCTTAGAACCGTTCACAAATAATTTAAGACAGAATTCCTGTCCGGATTTATAACATTACGTTTTGTTTATACAAAAGGTATGTGTAAGTGGGTAAATCCTGAGGGAAAATAGTTTGCAAAATGTATAAAATTGTTTAATTTCAAGTTTTAATAGCAACATTGTAAACCTGTATTTTACTACAAATAGAATTTAATGAACAAAACAATTTATTTTCTATTCAACACCTCTCCTTTGATTTTATAATTGTTGCTTATTATTGCTATTTTTATTTAATTATTTATTTATTTTAAAATATTATTTCATCATGATTCAGACACTTTAGTATTTGAAATCGAAACGAAAAAGCCTATAGATTGTACAGGGTGTGGCATCATAACTTCCTTTTTTCAAAACGCTATAAAACCCATTTTGAGAATTAGAATTTTTTTAAATACAGGCACATCTGTAAAGTTTTGTTATAAAGCTTTAAAAATCATGTCAGTTAGCTGGCGCCCCCCATTGTCCATACACTGAATACGCTGATTTCTGGTGTTTGTCATAATCCATTCCAGTATGGCAGGGGGTATGTTGGCAATTTCGGCCCAAATATTGGCCTTAAGGTCATCTAGCGTCCTTGGACGATTGACATAAAGGCGGGATTTCAAAAAAAAAATGACAAAAAGGCAAATCTGATCTGGAACAGGGCCTACCGGGGCTACATTGAACCGATTCGAAAAGCAAACTGGGTTTCAACCTTCCAAAACGCTAAAGAAACTCGCAGAGTTTGTCTTTGGCATGATTTGAACTTCTTATTAGTCGAAAATATAACGAGAAAGCTTCTAGAACTTATCCAAGATCCTTGAGAAAATGTAGATATCTTCTATGGGCCTCGGAAGTCAAACAATTTGAAACGTGGATAAATTTTGGCTTTAAGGTATTTACAGTCTTAGAAAAACATCTGAAATTATTGTTTTATGTTCTTTCTAACTTTTCAAATAGAATGAAATGTTTGGAACTTCTGTACACCTTTTAGATTTAATTTTAAAGTAGCCTCACACAAGGCTGCTTCTAGAAAAGCTTCTAGAACGTCCGTTTTAAATATTTTAAGGATTTTAGTGTTCAAAATTAAGGCGTTAAGTTTAGGCATTCCAAAAACCTACTGAAACAAATTTTAAAATCTTTCTGGCCGTTGAAAACTCTAAACAAACCTGTGGCATATCACAGATATACCAAAAGGGAGATAATCAGGACCTCCAAGAACTACAACAGATCTATTTAGAGGTTATTACACATCTAGTTATGTAAAATATCTGAACCTAGCTAGATAGTCAGAAACTATAGATAGTTTTTATAGTATAAGGATAGTTCTAAGCAAATATGAATAAAGCCTATAAACGGTTTGTCGTAGGAGAGTGAAGCTGAACAAAAATTTTTCACCCTAAATCCTGTCTATGTCCTGTCTATTTGAAAATAATTTCTGAACATTTAATTAAACGCAGTTAAATCAATTTACTATTCAAATACTCGTTTTTCTTCTATTTAGAAAATTCCATCCAAGACAAAATTCATTAAACGCCGGGTATCGAATTTAATGCGAGAAGGGATGGCGGAGGAGGGTGTGATCGGTAGGAAAATCGAACCACTATGGGGATTTTTAAATCCCACAGCTTCTTATGAAAAAAGCTTTCAAGGACACTGAAACGTAACGAAGGGGCCCGATAATTTATGAACGGGATCGAGAATAAAGCTGATGAGGCGAGGAAAGCTGGATTTCCGTAGCTTTGATTCCTCAATCGGGAAATTGAAGAATTTCAGAGCTTTGAACATTCCGAAATTTATTTCGCTATAGTGGGCATATGTGTGTCTCTCGTCTTTGCAGAATATATATTTCGTTTAACATATAGAAATGTTCATTGTTGATAGAATGCAATGTGTTACTACATCTCGAACCGAAAAATAAATAAAAATATGAATTTTCCTTACGATCATGAGTAGTTGACTTAATTTAAGAAATTAGATAAATCATATTTAATCTTTGTAATCTTTTTACAGCTAATTACGGAGAAAAAACTCATTTCCAATTGCTCGTCAAGGAAAAAAAATTATGAATAATTGAAAAATTTGCAGATGTCACAATTTGTAGTAAAAAAATTAATAGGTCCCTGACATTTATTAAAAAAATAATTAATGGACAATAAATAGAGAGTAAATAATTTCAAAAATGCAATATTCAAAACCTATCAATAATGCATTATCGGGTTTGATTATTTTTGCTTTGATGTTAGAATTACAACTGATGGTATCTAAAAGCTAGGAAACTGAGTAAAACGTCCCCCGTAAAGGCGATAATCCCTAGACAGTTAAATGAAGCACGAACTATCCCTACTGTTCAAGTGGTCACCTATTTGATCTATCCTTAATGCTTCTTTTAATACCGTTTCCACAGTACATATCAATCGGCGCAGGACTAAAGGGATTAGTTTTACTATCCTTTTACCGCTGGAATTGGATTTCCTCGTTCTCGGTTTATATCCAGGCGGCACAAAAACAGCCTTTTATTTTTTCGTTGTGCTTTCGTGAATGTTACAATATTTAAATATTTGTTATAAAAACCAAACTGCTTTAGTAATGTACTAAATTGAACTCGACATTCATTAAATGTATTTGTTTGTAAAATTTCTTTTCTTAAATCTCCAATAATAAAACTACGTTTGTATGCATTCAATAAATTCGAAGGAGTATTATGTTATTTGAAAATAAGACTAATAATAATGGCTAATAAAGATAATAATAATAAAGACTATAATGACTAATAATAATGACTATAATGACCAATAAAGACTAATAAAAATAAATAATAAGTGTTATCTGAACTGGCACTGTACCCAAGAAACCCTTACAAGTAATAACATATATAACCATTTCTCAATTAATTTTGTGGAAAAATCAAATTCATTTAAAGAAGAAAAATTAACCAAAAATCTTTTTTGATTCATCATCTCCAACCTTTTCAAGTCAAAGTGAATGAGAAATTGTGGCATGTATAGAAAATATGATTTAAATGAAGAAAACTTTAATTTTGAATACAAGTTGCAGTTATATTATTGTCTATTAATGTGTACAAATGAGAGGAACAAAATTTTCGAAATATACTGCTCATAGTAGCAATTTCTGTCTTTGGTAAATAGTATAACTACATTTATATTTACAGGAACTCCTGTTTTTAGGGCTGAGTGCAAGTCTGTTTGGTATAGTAAATTAATTATTAAATTATTTTTCAAAATGTGTTTCCTCTTTAACTAGTTTCATTATGTGTGTCACAACTTTGTACCCTTACCAAAAAATCTTTTTTGCTTTCATTTCCGCACGAGATATTTTATTTTCTACTTTTTCTTCTCAATTACAAGTAACTATGCCAGGGATATAAACTGTCTTCTTTATCATCATCAAATATAGGATCAAAGGGTAACTCCTGCACATCAACAGTGAACTGAATCAAGACTTCGCTCTATAACTGAACATTCCTCCAAACTGTCATCATCAGAAATTTCAAAATTCGAAACTTTTCCCTCTACCAAAATGTGCCTGTCCATTTTCACTTTTCCTCTGTCTGAGTCCAATACATAATTTCTAGTTCTTTTGCCCGTAACTTCCTAAACATTCATACTAGAGGGAAAGTATATACCACTAAAAAGTTTCATAATTAAATTATCTAAATAGTAGTGTTTTTTAATAATTTTATAATGCAATAATTTTGTTGTAAAATAACAAAAACACAAAAAAGTGGGGAAACAATGAATTAAACAAATATTTCTTTAATTACTTGGATTTAATTAAAGAAATTCCGGTTGCATTTGAAAGTTGGAATGCTCTTTTATACGTAAACCAATTTGAGCGATTATTTAAGGCCCCACATTGTTGATAAAAAAAAACCGATTAACAAAAAAATTATTTTGGGAAATATACCATTTTTAAAGAAATTTGATGTGTTGTTTGCTTATTTCGTTAAGTTTTTCTTGGTCAAATACGAAGGCCGACAGAGCAAGTAAGTAAGTAAAGTACGAATTAATTGAAAAAGAAATTAATCCATTTTCCACCACTGTTTTGTGATTTTATTATTTGGCAACAAAAGTATCGGATTTTAAGATAATTAAAAAACACTAGCATTTAGATAATTCAATTATGAATCTTTTTACTGATGTACACTTTCCCTGAAGAAATGAATAGAATGAATATTTAAGAAGTTATGGGCAAAAGAAAGTAAACAAAAACTTCTTTTTCTAATTTTTCACATTTTAATTTTTCATTTGTTTAACACAACTTTTAAAGTTATTTCTGAGGTCATTTCTGAGACTTTGTCAAAACTTAAACATATCCATTATAATAGACGATTTTGCATCTAAGAAAAATCGAAGAGCTTTACTATGTAGTTTTAACTTGAATAATTTTCTTCGTCCATTATGATAACCTGTGTTGGTGGATGGTAAAATCCATGTTTGATTTCTGTGATAGTTCAGTTCTGAATTTATTTTTAATTAAGGCGACTGTATGTATTTACCCTAAGTATACAATGTGTGTAAAAAGAACAACGGGGGTGAAGCTGTCTGCATCCACAAATCCTCATTTCACCCCCATTTCTACCACCCTTTAAGAAAATTAAAAAAACCTGGATTGTTCACATTTTACTCTAAATTACACCACCCTCGGTTATGGGGGCACGATTTTTTTCAATGATAATAGTTGATTCGCATTTGGTTAACCTAGTGATAGCTATTGATATTAATTTTCACTATTATTTACGAAATAAATTCTATTTTTCTCTTTATATGTTCTCAACTGGGTGGATATCACATTTCTTTACCCTTGTTACCACACTCTGATGGCCGTGTGAAAGTTTTTGCTTGTGGCATATGATTTATTTATGAATTTTTGGAAGACAAATTAAAGTGTGACAAATTTTAGTAAAAACCTGGAATGTTCATATTTCATCCCTAGTGTCACCACCCTCAGTAGTCAAGGATGATTATCCTGTTAAACAATTGATAAAGTGAAATGCACTTGTCGAAGATCTTTCAGAAGTGAATTATTGTTGGGATGTGCTTTTATTTTTTCGAATTTGTGGATGTAACTAGCTTCACATACGTAAAAATAAATTCAAATTAAAATTTTGAGCGTATTTCTATTAATCATCATGTACATCTGTATCTAAATTACAATACCCAGGCCTACCTGTTCCAATACTTTTATTATGATATAATAATTACCCTATTAAATGTCTTAAAATGACGGTTGGATTGATGACATGAATGAGTCAAATTATTATTTAGTTATTTTCAAATCTGACTTAGAAGGAATGACGGTATTGTCTCTTTTTGCATGGGGTGAAGGAAGATCGAGGGGCAATACAGATCATAGGTTATTACAAAACTATTTTCATTCGAGTTTAGAAAGCATCGCCAAGAATTTGACTGACATCGTTTTGTGTTTGTTGACGTTTATGCGCCCGGTCCATCACTGATTATAACATGTATGAAAACAAAACACCGCTGCCAAGCCAACAGAATCACAATGTGCTATCTGCTAGTGAAAACGACAAGACTACATTTCAAAACGACTTACCTCCGATTTGTCAATCAGGCTCAAATACTCGTCATGCTGTTGCCTGTTGTACAGAGCCCTGGCGAGGGATCCCCTGGGTCTGAACGAGATCGCAGTACCCAAACTGCCGGCTTGCAGTGTACTGTTGCAGCCGAGTACCTCGCATCTCTCACCGAAACACTGCTCCTCGTTCATTTTCTCGACTCGACTAAGTAAGTAAGCCTTATTTAACACCGTTCTAACAGTCTCATTTAATGGTTATTAAACGCGAGAGGGTACCGTTCGAGGATCAACCATCTGTTACAAAGTGAGGTTATGTGTGGAGGTTTGGCGTGATTCGCACGCCGTTTGGCACGTTAATCGGTCGCGTTTTCGTACCGTGACGGCGTCGATTTGGAGTCCGGACGGAAACGGTTGGATTTCCCTTTCACTTTTCGCACTTTCGATGACAACGTAAACAAAGATCGGCACCAGGCGGGACAGCTGCGACGTCGTGGACTGTCAAAATCAGATGTTCGTAGAGCGCGAAAGTTTAAACGACCGGTCGATAACCGCGCCGACTGCGGAGACCGCGGTAATCTTTCGACTGTATACCGAGACGGTCCCGTATATTATCTACCGGAGTCCGGCTGGAATGCGTACCCTCCATATCTCACGTGTTAAAACAGGATTTCAACAAAATATCACTCTTAGAACCAGAGCCTGGTGAATGTGCATTAAAAACTGGTAAAATATGCATGCCATACGCGACATCAAAATATGCTTTTGTTTATAAAACGTTGAACGGGTCACTATTATACGTTCGTTTGCGACTGAGAGAAGCTACAGTAAAACGTACTCTTTAACCGTATGTTCTGCGCATGCCTGAGCCAATCTGACGAGATATGTCGACAGTCAACTGTGTTACGCCGTAAGAGTGAAACGTTTTACATTAGGTTAGGGTAGGTTCTTGGTAAATAAATTAATAAGGAACAGTTTCCATTCCAAACGTGTGTACCCGTATCAATTGTTAACACAGGTGCACTGATATTTTTAAATTTCCCCCCCGCATTTTAACAGTAAAGAAATTCTTTTCTGGGCAGATCTTAATTGGCTTAGGCATGCGCAGAACATCCGGTTAAAGAGTACATTTTATTGTAGCCTGACCGCGAGCTCGTCACCCTCATTATACGGGGGTGGAGTGAAAAGTTTCCGGTCCTAACATTTTTCAACATAATCTCCATCAAGTCTAATATACTTTTCGACGCAAAAATTCGCTTGGGTTGCGCTTATACAGTGCCAATTTCTCGGTTGAAATGATTTTTCGATTCAATTTTTGGTCGACCGTTAGCAAACGCAGCACCCACCTTGCACAGCGCTTCTGCATGCCCAAATGGTTATGTAGAATATTGCGTACACGTTCAGTTGATATTCTAGTAGTCTCAGTTATCTTTACTATCAGCATATACTATCAGTCTGCGGTCCTCCAACACTATTTTATGGATTTTCTTAATCGTTTCAAGAGTTGTGGCCTCAACGGGGCGTCCCGAACGTGGTTCGTCAGAGGTGCTCGTACGACCTTTCTTAAATTCAGAAATCCACTGTTTTATAGTTCAACATGATGGAGAAAAGTGTTGTAGTGTTGAATCTATTTCATCTTTAATATGATATAGTGTAAACCCTTTCAAATGCAAGTGTTTTATGACCGCACGCTTTCCGATTTTTCCATTTTTACAGTAAACCATCGAGAGGTTTCCTATAGTGCCCCATCGAACTTGTACCAACAGAGCAATCGACTTCAAACTTTATGCACAAGCCAGATGGAATGGCACTACAGGACGTCATCACAAAAGTAGACCTTTGGCACCATCTTTTGGTCAGACCGGAAACTTTTCACCTCACCCTCGTAAATCAACGGTTGTTTTCTCTTGAGCGAAAGAATTTCCCGATAATAAACAAGTTTAAAGATGAATTTCGTGTTGTGGCATTTACTTTTCTTGGTCCACCAAGTAGTAACCCAAACAACAAAATGGAATCAAAATTGTAGTAAAACATCAGTGGAAAAAGGCCGGTTTTTGATGATGCGTTCGACTTTAGGAAAACCAACACGATTTAATTATTACTTGAAATTTCAATAACAGTGTTTAAGTTTAAAATAATAATATATTTCATTAAATTGTTTAATTACTTAGGTACATATAACTTCGTCCTGCGCACGATTTTAAATATGGTGCACACATGAGAATGTGCACACTAAGATCATTTTAAGTCATCAGATGATAAAATTTAATGAACAGTACTTAAAACTCCACAGTTTGCCAACTATCGACGGATTGCTTAGACAGAATGGCGTGCTATGATAGGCGCTTAGCCTTACCGACGACTTCGGCGCAGTTTCGTCCTTCGCAGTCAACTTCGGTATAGGGCAGAAGTGTGTAAGTATACACAGGATACATACATTTCTTAAAAACGTCGTGATTGTAGTAGAGAAAAGTCTATATTTGCCATGGATGTCTATATTTGCATGGTTTGGCAAATTCAAGTTACTTTCTATGATTTATCGCTTAAATTTGATACTTGCTTACAGGTTGAAGCAATACATTAATAAAAAAAACTGCATTTCATACTTGTACTTTTAAATAAAAGCTGTTTATATACCACACATCTATACAATTACATGTTGCGAAAATACATAGAAGTAGTTATAGAGAAGAAAAAGTAAAGAAGATAGAGTGGAATACAAGAACAAATATTTTTGCTTGCACTTTATTTCATTAGCTTAAAACTTACCAGTCCTCAAAAGACAGAAGGTTTAAGTTTTGTTAAATAACACTGTTTGTTACTCCACTAACTGAAAATATACAGTTTAACTTGCTTGAGTTGGTGTTGGTACATGCTAATAATTAACCTATAGGGTGCATCGGATGTGTCTAACATTTTTGTGCATGCAAGCCAAATTCCCCGTTAAATACCCCCTTTCAACAACATTCTTCAAAATTCAATTTTAGATAGGAAAGTTTCTGAAACACTCGGAGCTCCGTGTTACTTAATTTCTTGTAGTGGAGAAGTCTCAAGTTCCAATAACAAGCCGAACTGATAAAGAACGTGACTCACATTTCGGTTTAAATTTCGAAGCGCAGCTAAATTAGGTGATAACAAGCAGGCATAAAGGAACGCCGGGGCGTTTCTCTATAGAAATTTTCCATTTTCCAGTCATGACTTTCAGTTGCCCAAATTACTTTATGCCCTATGCCAACGTTATGGAATGGACGTCTTTCGTTTTCGAATAAGTTTGAAATACAAGCATCCCTGAACGTCCTGGAAAGTTTGAAGGCAGATAAAGTGTGCATTTGAAATGTGTAGGATTCATGTCGAATCGGAATGGACTTTACTGAAATCAGTTTCAAATTTAAATGATGCAAACATATCCTGTGAGTGTTCTTTCTTGATTTTCTCCTGACTTACCGGATATATTGTTGATAATTTTGTTTAAATACCTCAAAGGTATGTTATCTATATTGATTAAAAATATGGTAATTAAACTCAATTACAAAATTGAAATATGCTCGGACAGGTCGATTAGTGTTTTGAATTGTGCTCTTTTTGACGTAAGAAAATGTTATACAGAGTGTACCAAATTGGAGATATAGAGTTATATACGGTAGAACTAGAAAATTATAGGAGCCATTGGGTCAAATGACACTGAGTGAAAGCACATTGAGCGCACTGAGCAGAAGATTAAGTAGCCTTACAATATCTCTCTAATGTTGATGCTTGTCACATGACCACTTTTTTAGGTCGAATAGTAAGTGATCCCGTGTAACATATAACAGACAAATCGCCGAAAAAAGGAACAGAAACAAATTTTTCGCATTAAACTAGCTCAAAAAATGCGCATTAAAATAGCTCAAAGGTATGCTATCTATATCGATTAAAAATATGGTAATTAAACTCAATTACAAAATTGAAATATGCTCGGGCAGGTCGATTAGTGTTTTGAATTGCGCTCTTTTTGATGTAAGAAAATGTTATACAGAGTGTACCAAATTGGAGGTATAGAGTTATATACGGTAGAACTAGAAAATTTTAGGAGCCATTGGGTCAAATGACACTGAGTGAAGGCACATTGAGCGCACTGAGCAGAAGATTATGTAGCCTTACAATATCTCTCTAATGTTGATGCTTGTCACATGACCACTTTTTTTAGGTCGAATGGTAAGTGATCCCGTGTAACATATAACAGACAAATCGCCGAAAAAAGGAACAGAAACAAATTTTTCGCATTAAACTAGCTCAAAAAATGCGCATTAAAATAGCTCAAAGGTATGCTATCTATATTGATTAAAAATATTGTAATTAAACTCAATTACAAAATTGAAATATGCTCGGACAGGTCGATTAGCGTTTTGAATTGTGCTCTTTTTGATGTAAGAAAATGTTATACAGAGTGTACCAAATTGGAGGTATAGAGTTATATACGGTAGAACTAGAAAATTTTAGGAGCCATTGGGTCAAATGACACTGAGTGAAGGCACATTGAGCGCACTGAGCAGAAGATTATGTAGCCTTACAATATCTCTCTAATGTTGATGCTTGTCACATGACCACTTTTTTTAGGTCGAATGGTAAGTGATCCCGTGTAACATATAACAGACAAATCGCCGAAAAAAGGAACAGAAACAAATTTTTCGCATTAAACTAGCTCAAAAAATGCGCATTAAAATAGCTCAAAGGTATGCTATCTATATTGATTAAAAATATTGTAATTAAACTCAATTACAAAATTGAAATATGCTCGGACAGGTCGATTAGTGTTTTGAATTGTGCTCTTTTTGATGTAAGAAAATGTTATACAGAGTGTACCAAATTGGAGATATAGAGTTATATACGGTAGAACTAGAAAATTATAGGAGCCATTGGGTCAAATGACACTGAGTGAAAGCACATTGAGCGCACTGAGCAGAAGATTATGTAGCTTTAAAATGTCTGTCTAATGTTGATGCTTGTCACATGACCACTTTTTTTAGGTCGAATAGTAAGTGATCCCGTGTAACATATAACAGACAAATCGCCGAAAAAAGGAACAGAAACAAATTTTTCGCATTAAACTACTTAACATGCTATACGGAACGCCCGGTGGAAGAAGTCTCATTAAAACAAATCACCGACGGCCCCTCGTGCACCCTGCCGTTGCTCCTACTTGCGTTTCCAATTAAAAAACCTCATTTATACTCGAGTAGAAATTACATGATGCAATTTAAAAAATCGAAAACCCTTATAGAATTCCGGTCCTTACGCCGGGGTGTATCTTAAGTCGAATGTTCCTCTCACCTAATAAAACATCACGCGCACGAATAATTTTTATGCGATTTAGGGATTTCGCATGTTTAAACGTTCCTCGATTTAATTCCCTCATTTTAATTGGATTTTTGTTTGTGTATAAATTTCGGATTAAAATTAAATTTAAATTACTCGATGTCCGCGCGACGACGAGGACGCTATTTTAGTTCTTCGAGCGAAACGGAAAAAATCTAATTTTCTCAACGTTCGATTTAATCCGTCCGAGAACGCTAACCCGAATGAAAGAAATTAAAAAGGGGACAGGGGGCTTTTATGTTCCGAAAAAACGATAAATTGGTTTTTGAACTCATTTCGAGAAATTACAATAACATCTGGGTTAATGGAAAATTGGCACGACAAAACGACTCGAGAAAGAAATTAAAGTGAAAGGGGAAAATAATTTTATATAGTTTTTAATAACACGATCGAAGGTGTAAAACCATTACTTGTTGAGAGACAGATTTTCTGAAATTTTAATTCAATGAAGTCAAAGTGTTAGGAATTATTTTTGGATCCAAATATGTCTTACAAATTATATATTTATTATGATCAATTGACTATTCTGCACGTTTAATAATAGACAATAGTTTATTTAATAACAGATACTAGAACGTCATCCAAGTCCGCCAAAACACTTTGCTAGCGCAAATACAGACCTTAATCCTGTAATAATTCAATTCTGTAAATCCTGTAAATAATAAAACGCAGTTATATAGTAATGAAGAATTAAACAGTAAATGGGAATACTTTAAAGCACTGATAATATCACCGAGTAGGAGACCGTTGGAAAACGAGAGATGTAGGGGAAATAAATATTGGATGACCGATGAGATATTACAATTAAAGGAAAATAGACGACTATTAAAAACTAGATACGTGAAGGTATGTAACAATATAGAAAAAGAAATAAGGAAAAAATAAGGGGATAAATACACTGAAATTGAAGAATTGCAAATAAAATTATTAAAGTACAATCATACGAACACCAAATTTTCGTATACTGTTCTTCACTGGTATCTATTCTTCTACTGTGGTATCACACACCAGATGCAAGCCCATGTGACCTGCAATGTGTCGAAGATTAAAAATTTAATGATTATTTCGATATAGGGTGTTGTAACGATAATCATGTTCAATTGTGTTTTTAACCTCTAATGTAGGTTAGAAACAGTGATTTGATAACATTTCATCGCTGACATATTTTCAACGTTTTGAAAAATTGGTGTAATTAGTCCTTTGAAACAAGAATCTAAATGGCCCTCTTTAAGATAACTTAAACAAACTGAAAAGGACGGAGCACTATGGAAAATATGTATGCAATCCTCGAGTTAGCCATTCAACGATGATAGATCGTATAAAAACAGAAAAATATGAAAAATATTAATTTTTCAAAATGGAATTTAAGTGTGATAGTCTAATATATAACAGATAATTTTAAAAAAAACCCTAATATTTGGAATTAAAAATCATTTTGTTGGAACCCTGCCTCTTTGGCTAACTTTTTAATACTGGCAAAATTGCATCATAATATATTTGTATGTATTTCCACTAGTATCGTTTCTATCGCCCAATATAGATCCTCAATGTCTCATTCCTGATGAAATTTAAAAAATGTTCAATTTAATTATTATTGGAAGTTTCTATTGTTATGTTTATTTTCCTTAGTAAACATGCTTCTATCTACAAAAGTATACTTAATTAGCTATAAATTTGTTCAAATATTACTTTCACTGGAGCTATTTCTCTTATATTCAATAGCTCGATTCATTTATTTTAAGGTGCCTCTCTTTCAATTATATTATATTTATTTATTTTTTATTACTTTATTAAACGTGCTGTTGACATCGGTCCCTCTGTCTGTTTGATACTATTAATAATTTCAATTGTAGAACTATTTCAATGAAGCCCAGAACTGCGCATGTGGAAAACGCCCACCTCTCGCGGCTGGTTAGGTATTTAAATTTTTGTCTGTAAGCTATTACAATTGATTAAAAATAGAAGTAAATAGAAATATTAATATACGTTACTACGAATGTTCTTTTGAGAAACGATAACCATAAAATTTAGTAGTAAATTAACAGTTCTTGCACTTACGATTCTAAAAAATATTCAAATCGCTCTGTACATGCTCGCAGTTATAGCATCATCGCAAATTTATATTGAACTCTTATATTTTATTTAAATTTCCCATTTACGCTATGCGGAATCGATCGCCTGCCAATACTCTCATTTCTGATCCACGTCGTGATCGTGTTGCTTCAATTATATACAATGCCCGAGCTGTAAAATCTGAATATTATTATAATTGATAATAGTGGACGATTATGTTGGCTATTCTTTGCTATGTGACGTCGTATAACATTCCGGAGCTCTTGATGGGTGTCACACGTACTAACGAGCGGATTTATAATGAATCAAGAGGATTTTCCGTCGATCTCTAAATGAGTAATTGTTCGTGTGAATCGATTTTATCTGATGCATGAGACTCTTCGGGAATGTTCGAAAAGTTTAATTGGCCAATTGATGTAATTCGTGGTAGGTCAAATTCAAGCAAGTGACGTACTCACTACAAAGGGAAAATGCTAATCGCCGACATTTGACGTGTTTCACTTGAATTATAGTTTTTAGGTGTTTTAGATGAAATTGGAGATATTTAGCGTTGGTTTATGTCTAACGGCTAATAAACGTATTGTTTTGTTTTAGGCCATGATTTTAAATGCTTTGTTGGATCCTTCTACAGATTCCCCAGAAGATGTACTGGTTTCTGGGCCCGAAAAACAAAATGATTAAAATTGGAACTTTTGCACAACAGACCGTTGATAGTTACAGTGACATTTACTACCAAAATCACTTCAAAGACTCCCTTATCTAATAAGTTCGTGATTTAAACGATTCATAGCCCTCGTCAAGTTAATGGGTAACGATTATATTATTTTTGAGCTGACTTTAAAGCAGTAAAGCGCATTTGTGCACCAAAATAAAGCAGGTTGGAAAAAATGCAAGTGACTAGGCGGTGCTCATCTCTCGTCTTGTTTGTTTAGTACTTGACATATACTAAACGTTTTTGACAATTTGAGGATTGGTTTGGAGTATTTTATCTCATAGATGCCTATACTATACGAAGTAGGTGCTATAGACTTTTTAGACTTTTCGGCTAGTATAAAAACTGAGTATATTAATGCTTCACTCATTCTAGAGGTTAGCACTGAACAACTGAAGAAAAGCAGCAGCATCTAAAGATCAATAAGGTATTGGCAACATTATAAGTGTTACGGGTGGGAGTCATATCAAAGTTAAGAAGTCAAGGAAAAATCAAGCCTCATATAACCACCAGGAAGGAAAAATTAAGCCTCATATAACCAGGAAGGGTTATGACAGCCTGTTAGTAAGGGAGATGATAGTCAACCAAACGTTGATTATCGATGTGTTTTGCGGTGCACCTGGATAGCATTATGATGCTTCTAGAAAAATTGATATTATATTCTAAGGCATTTGGATCTAACCCAATTTTGAGATGAATTTTATCACCATTTAAAGGCAACGGTTACTTAAGCGAAGAACCAAAATAAACACATCTGAAACGATTTTTGTTGTGGGTTGGAACAAAATTCAAACCTCTCGAATTCTTAATTAATGAGGCATCAGAACGACCAACTATTTCCAACCAAACCCGTCTTACTTACACGTAAATTTGTTTCTGTATTATTTTTGCTGTTTGCTACACAATACCATATCATTTTGAGAAGACAAATCCCAAAGGGAAATGTGGATAAATCTCTGCCCAAAACTTACCCGTCATCAGGAAAGTTTGGAGTCAGTTGTTCCAATTCAGAAAGTGATTAGTGGAAAAAATAAAGTAACTAATGTTTTAAAAATGAGCTGTCACTTTCTGGTACCTGAAATGTCTGATGTTAATGATTAATACGGGTATTTGTTTAATTCCCACCCAAAAGCTTTAAATATCTAGTTCATTGGAATGTCTTCATCACTACTATGGCCTTAAGACCGACCATTGGCGGAATTGATCATCACACCTTGTTTTCATGCATCTGGTTCAACCCCCTGTTCTAGAATATCGCACGCTTGTTAGAACGGAAGAGACGAGGCGAAGATCCGAGTTAGCCCAGTCGCTCCGAATATATCGCCGTTGACGACAACTCGCTGTTTATTCTTTAAGTAAATTTAAAAAATCGATCGGACCCCTTGTCATGTATGCCATTAGCGACGTAGACGCGTTACCTTGGCGACGCGCGCGAAAGCACTTTGCAGTTATAATGATGTCATTTACACTTGCCACCCTCTTCCTTATTTCACCCGCATATGTGACGAAGAGGAGGCAGAGGCAGCGCCCGATCCGTCCCCGACGCCCCTAACCCTCCCCCGACGCCCCCGCGGCCCCTGCGCCGGGGCTCCGCGCTCTCTTCAATTCCATTTCTTAAATTATTGCCAGAAAAGTTCAACTTCGCGAAACAATTCGTATTAAAATTCCATTTGTAAGTGGAAGTTGCGACGTGAGGACTTTCTGTTGGGATTTGAGCGATGCGGCGCTCGCTCTTTCACTTTATCCTCCGTTACTGGGACACGATTACTTTCCCCCTTTTCTTAACTTCATTAACACCGTATTGAAATTATCTCAGTTTTATGCCACCTGAAAAGCATTCCCCTAATCAAACGGTATATATCTACTAAGCATGCCTGGTGTGCTGGTGACTCCGATTGTAGCTGTGGAAATTTTGACTGGAAATTAACAAAGCGAACGTTTGGAAAAATTCATCTTCTTCCAAAATTACTCGCTACACTGTTGCACCACCAATAAATATAAGTTGCAACTACTACGAAATTTATCTACTCAGCTACAATTTGATTCGCCTTGGCTTTTCCTACCATACCGAGTCCGATTAAACAAATATTCATCAGTCGCGTATTTTCCATTCTTCGCGCTTTCCAATTTCCCATTTTCCGTGTACGCAGTGTCCGTAAGAGTCCGATTAACCCCCGATTCTGGTTGACTTCGGAAAATCTACGCATTTTCCGACTTTCGCCGTTTCAGATTGCGCATTTTCCGACCATACCGTATTCATAAGAGTATGATTAATCTATTTCGAGTACTCCAGAAGTATCAACGAATTTTCCAACTTTCGCGGTATGGTCGTTTACCAAGCCTTGCATACAATGTTAGAATTAGTTGTTAAACCAATTTTAATGCTTGCACCTGCTCTCCCTTTTTGACTGACCTGCTCGTATATTCCGCTTTCACATGATCTCCATTTTCAGGTACTTAACTAGTTTAATGGTTTGAGTAAAGTTGAATAGATTTCCTTCCCGTTTCATGTGTTAATTAACTGCCGTTTGGCCTTTGCTAACTTTGGTAACCTGTGAATAAACACAAATAATATTATACAGAATCGAAGCTTTCAGCAGTGTACATAGTTTAAGTTGTATGCCCTTTTTAATTTACTGTGTATGAAATACCCGCAGCTTTAAGGTGGTAAACCTTTAAAATATGGCTTCCAAGCTTCCTTATCCTTAATGACCAGATTACTGGGTGATACCTTTGTGAAAATTACTTTAGTAACATATTATAACCGAATTCATGTTTGGTGGTAAAGTAAATAGTGCTTGTCTTCTTCAGCTTAGCTAATTTCACTATAAGGATTGTGCGTGAGGGACGAGAGACACATAGTCCAGAATGAAGAGGTGAATCCATAATTTTTTGGTCGTCAAAATGAATTGTGACATTTTGTATAGCTATACAGAGCGATAAGGGCTACAGTCCAACCCTAGTTTCTAAATAGTAAAGTCTTATCTTTATCTTATAATATCCATATGGCTAAAATCATTGTCAAAAGAACAGGTATCTGAATCATCAAGTTTATTGGTGACAGTTTCAATGCTTTCATTGCTTTCATTCCAATAAGGCCGTAAGCAATAAATAAATCTCTGTAAACCTAAAAGATTATGAAAAATAATAGAACTTGGTGTCGACTAAGCTTTTAGAAAATTAAAGGAAAGAAAACAAACATGTTGAATTTTTTGAGGGCTCTACAGAAAATTGAAATTTATGGAGCAATCTAAACTATAGTCGAAGCTAAGGACAATTGAATGTAAAATAGATTGCGTAACGTTGGGCAAATTTTTAGAAACAAATAGATTTAAATATATAGAGTATTATAAAAATGTAAAGTATTGGAAGTAAAATAAATTGACCGAATGGTTTTGGAAAAATTTGAAATAAATTTCCCAAAAGAGACTCTCAAAACAAAAAATCTGCAATTTGCTCTTTTATTTAAACCCCGTTATTCATAGATATTACAAAGGTAACTATTTTCCTTGATGTTTACAAAACATTAAACAATTATGAAGATTATTTTTTATCCCTTATCCCCATAGCATTTCCATCATTTTTTGGAGATAATGGGAACATATCGACATAACATTTTGTTGGTAATAACTTTTGGGAAAAGAAGAAAATGATGAATTCACAAATATTCCACGTAGCTTCTGATTTTCTGCAATGTTTTTTACCTGTCGTTTATGTCTATAAGCATCTCGTGGTAACGTTTTCAGCAAAAAGGCGAGTCATATTTCCAAATGTATCTATTTTTCTTATATATCTTTACTTCTCGCTTTTGGTTTTCTGAAGGGCCTAATGGCATGAATTTCTAAATTTTTCAAAGTTATGGCTAGGACATTAAATCGTATTATTTTCACTTGTTTAATGAAATTTAAACCAAACATACAATCACCAGTTACAAACAACTTTTTAACTATATTTTAAAACATAAGCTGTTCTAATTTGTTCTTCCTATTGTTGAAGCGACTATTTTAAACTTTGTGTTTAAATAATATCAGCTCTATTATTCTCTTCTCCTCTCCCGTTTTCCAACGGCTTAAAAAGTCGTAATTATAATGCTGCTCACACTTTTAATATTGCAAATTCTCAAGATTACTTGAAAACTGATTTTCGTGTGGCGATCGTCCCACAGCCATTTGATAGAAATTATAAAATAATATGGTGGGTACGCTAATACTATACATACGTTACACTACGTGGATTTATTAGCCAGGGGCCAAAGATTTAATAACATTAATCTGGACGGTTTTCGTGAGATGCAGTCATGTACGTAATAAGTCACTGATCTTTCTCCTCAATTGGGAATTTTGCATTAAAAATTTGCAAGTAATAATGGAATAATTGTTTTGTGATCAATGCTGAACGTAGTATCTCTTATGGTGTGTAATTATGAAAGATCAACAGAGAAATTGGTATTAAAATGACGAAATTATTCGATAGTACATGATATTTGTAATGGGGGTGAAAGTCCCCTTGTATCAAAATTATTATTTGCCTCCCCAAATTAAATCATGTAAAGGAGACCGCTAATCTTTCCATTACACCCAAATGAAATAATCTAATTTATTTCCTTTTCGGGTGGTGGGGAAATTCAAATCGCCGCGACGACCGACAAGCCCGTCGCCGACGAGGACACTTAACGCTCCCTTTGATGTTCCCACTTAACTTTACCTGAAATTACAAGATTTAATTAATAAAGAAATAAACAGTTCTCGAGACAGGCCCTTAACGCCCCCCGCGGGGCCTCGAGTACGTTTTGTTTTAGTCTTTGGCACCCTCTATTCGCCTCCGACTGTGTTCGTGACAAGATGGATTTGCAGACACGAAACGTCGAGTAGAAGACAATAAAAGAAAATTATCGGCAGGACGAAGACGTCGAGGTGACTCGAGAGAAGTCGCGCGCTAATTTTGGGCTTCTGCACGATAATTTTTCAGCCTCCGCAATCTATAATATAAAAATGAGTCGTTGAATGTGTTGCTAAGCGCAAAACTCGAGAACGGTTGGACCGATTTCGCTAATTCTTTTTTTAAAATATTCCTAGAAGTACGAGGATGGTTCTTACGGAGAGAAAAATTAAAAAAAAAAAATTTTTAAATTTCCTGAAAAAGTCTAAAAACAACACTTTTCTATACTCCCATACAAAAGATTTGTGATAATACTTAAAAGTCAATTTAAACTTTAATACCATACGATAAAGTTTGTGTTAGTGGAGAGGTTCCGGGAAGGCAAAACAATTGAGTGACGTTAGTATCGTATAAATATTAATGTCAATATTTGTCAATATTTATTTTTTTGTTGCCTATGGTAAAATGTAAATTGTCTGTGGTAAAATGTCAATTGAAATGTAAATATCTCTTTGCTGTGCATCTATAATATTACTAAACCTAAAAGTGTTGTGTGTTTGTGACTTACTAAATATGCCTCCAAAAAGGCGGCGGACAAATTTAGGCAGGAGAACCCGAAATGCAACAAATCAAATGCATTATCAATCTAATCGTACTGCCCAGGAACGTGAAGATCGCAATGAACGTGAAAGAATTCGCGTAAGACAGACCCGTGAAGCGCGACATTCGACTAAAAATGGTGCAAGATTGAATCGAGCTGCTTTATATTACGATATGTCAATTGATTACAGTGCCTACAACTGTGTTGCTATTGGACCTATGAACTCAGTTTGCCAATATTGTAAGGCATTGAAATACAAAAATGAAGCCAATGGATTGTGTTGCGCAAATGGAAAGGTGAAATTGATACCATTGCTTCCACCTCCAGAGCCATTGTACTCATTAGTTTTAGGAATAGGAACAGATTCAATACACTTTTTAAAGAATATTCAACAATATAACGACTGCTTTCAAATGACTTCATTTGGAGCATCAAAAGTAGTTCGGGAAAATTTTATGCCAACTTTTAAGGTTTGTAATAGTATTTGCAGTTGTATGTTAATTAATCATAATAAGAAATCTGAAATTGTGATTTTCATTGTGATTTTTTAGTGACTATTAAAAGAATTTTGTGAGTTTTATAATTTTTAATTTTTGACATAATGTAATTGTTGACTTATTAACTTAAAAAAATAAAAAATTAAAGAATCGACTGTTAGGCGATACGAAGTTCGCCGGGTCAGCTAGTTTGTAATAAAACTTTTCGAAAATTACACGTGCTGGTAATGCACGTCGCTTAACTGTCGTTCGTTCAGCACCAATCGCCGAAGATATACGGTGTAAGTTACTGAAATTTATACCAATTTTGCTAAACAGTAAAATACTTTCCTTTGAGCAAAACTGTAAAATAACTAGCAGAAATACCGTGTTGTCATATAGTTATACCTTACATAAGTGGAATTTGCTCTTTGTCTTCCTGTGTTGGTATCGATGCGGGGTCAATTGCTCGAACATATAAACTGTAATACCGACAGCTCATCTAAATCGCAAAGGAATCAGTGGCGTACGAATAATCCGAAAATTAATATTTAAACTGTCGGTTGAGAAAGTAGTATTGTCTCTGGGTTAGTCTAAAGTAGATTGGTGTAAACACCATAGCGGTGGAACTCTCAGGGTAGCATGGGAGGCTACAGCGGTGTATCAAAAGAAGAAGAAATAAAACACCATAAAGTAGTACAGTACCGCTATACTGCTGATTACAATACAGTCTATTTAACAAATTTTCAGAACTGTATAGTGAACTGGTAATGGAAAACATTTTTGAAGAATTCTTTCTACGGTTCAACTAAAGTGAAGCAAGCATTGGTAAAATACTAAACAATTTTTACGTATGATTTGTTACCGTGTTATCGAGTAGAAAATAAATTTAACTTTGTGAGAGATTATTACTTTCCTAGCTTTAAACTATTGAAGTGGTACATAATTTGAAGAAATAGAGAGTTAAACAATTTGCTCAATGCTATGCTTGTTATGCTTAAAAACACGGTTCTAAACTGAAGTAATGCAGCGAGTGTCGACCCTATATTTTTGGTGAATTCGATAATCCGATGCATTTTGAGCATTTTGCCAGTTCCAATATAACTCAAAAATTAGTTGACATTTTCGGCTGAAAATCTATACATAGATTTGAGACTCTAGTGTCAACTTGGGCCTGGCCACTCATCTAAATAAATTCACTAATAATGGAATTAAATAGGAAATAGTACGGTCTCTTCTTTTTTTTGAATTTGAAAAATATTAATAGCTGTTCCAGATTTTTTAGTGAATTCTGAGCATTCAACGATTTGCAGGGGTAGAGATGCCCCTTAATGGATAATGTGAGTTATATTGATTGGATGATTTTCCTCTTCATTCATGAAGCAACATGACATCGTAAATTTTTGGACACTTTGATTTATCATAATTATCATAAAAAGTTTAAGTAAAACCCAAACTAAGTGACTAGAGTCCTATTACTCTACATGATACGTGGGTGAAGGAAAGGAGTACAGTCATCGACCAATGTTTCATATGTGAACTACAACTTATTATTGATAGATTTCAATTTATTAACTATGTTCCATAGTTCATGAGTGGGAATAAGTTATAAAGTATCATTTACGTAGCGGAGGTACAATTGTACTCAACTAAGCAAGTTACTTAAAACTTTAATTTCTAAGGCGATTAGTGCGAAGTAACTTATGGGCTTTTCATCCTATAACCAAACACTTTCTTGTATAAAGTGTCTCTTGTATTAAAGACTCGTATCCACTTAGATAGAATTCTGCCTCATTCGTATACGGGGTAGTTTGAGGTACTTTTCAAACGCTTTTCTCCTTAACAGATAATAGGAAGTTAATTTCCTAGCTGGACACTAGGCTAGTTCCTACAAATACCTTTTGATATCACATGCTTAATTACACTTGTGACAATGTAAGTTTCCTAATAAATTTTGTATATGTATTTCACTTTATATTATTTATCTTTTCAATTATTTTAGAATTAACGTTTTGAGATCTTCCCTGATGCAGACCAGTCAGTATAAAATAATTTTAGAATTGATAAGTGCTATTAGTAATAATTACTATTAGTAAAAAAGTACTAATCTGTGAAAAATCGATTTATTTTGAAACATATAACAGCGAGCCCTAAATGCACATAAACCATTGCAAACAGAAAACCATTATTTAATAAATTATGTGGATTTAACTATAATACTACGACTATATATTATACTATATACTGGCAAGTGTTTGGATCTCAAATCTTACAAACTCAAACTTACAGTTTGGATTATTTAAATTATGAAACTATTTATACCAACTGTGCAATTATTATATCAATAAATATCGTTAATTTAAGAGATGGCTAATTGACTTCGATTACCTTTTTAAGATAAATTATATTAAAATAATTAACAGGTATACTAAGGCATGTACACCCCTATTCATAAACGCATTTTAACGTTAAAATGGATTTTAGCTTAAAATGCGCTTAGAATGTGCTACCTCCATGTTAAGAATACACGGAACAAGACTAGTTACATCCATGAAACAAGTTCTAAGCGTATTTTAAGCTAAAATCCATGTTAACGTTAATATGCGTTGATAAACAAGACCGTAGGTACTTAATAGAGTAGAATAGGGTTCTGTTGAAGTATGTAGCGATAATTCTGTATTATATTTTTACATCCACTCGTATGAAGCATTTCTTTTAAATGCCTCCATTAATGCCGCTATGATTTTTTGAAAAAGCCAAATTCTGTTCAAGCAATGTTGGTAACATTTTTGGGCGTGAAGCCCAAGCATCACTGACTGAAAATAATTTCCGTTACGCCACTGAGAGCGCCAGTCGACGCGATAAGGAAAAGAGAAAGAGAAACTTTCCTCCTCGAGCAGAAATTATGATCGCCGCGAGCGTGATCTATGACTGAATGCCAACTCGTACAGCTATAGATCAATCAGTCAATCACGCATCGATCAGCAATCAATAAAAACCCGACTATAATTACCTTGTGTGTGTGTCCGCTTATTTTGGAATCCTACACATGCATTGTAATTATTGTAAATGGTTTGTTACCTTTGTAAAAACACAAAAGCGCAATTGCTCGAATAAATCTTCGCTTTTCAAATACGCCCGGCAATGACAAAGGAATCGACGTTATTACTGCTAATAGGATTGTAAATATTGCTCATATTTCGTATTTTTAATATCGGCGCACTTTGAATTTTCAACCTTTTATAGGTAGCGCTAATAAGGATAAGTGGGCTTATAACTCTTTTTTATTTGAACACCACTTTTTTTTTCAAATCGGAAATATTCTTAAACCTGTTGGTATGAAAAGCTTTTCATATAAAAACACGTTATTAGCTAGACCAGCAATGTTACTTTTTAACTGTAACCGTTTTTATTCAACAACTTACCTTCGGTTTGAAATTTTGAAAAGAAAATTTTGGTCTCATGTTTCTACTGCATATGCAATTACTTCAATCAATCTAGCGTATGAATATTATTAGAACTATTGAACGTAAGCTCGTACAAAACGCTGTAGCACTACAAAGTGCAAAGATTAAAATTCCTACATGCATGGCGTTAAATGAAGAATTAATACACAAAGATGAGATATGGGCTCGATCAGACTTTATGGTACATTCCGTAAATTATCGTAATTATCATACCTGAACTACGGGCTGTCGATAACAATCTTGTTGGTTTATAAAAATTGTAAAAAGTTGTAATTAAAGGCTGGAGATATCTTAAGGCTAATCTCCGTTTAACTTCGTATCAGTGTTATCTGACTTAATAGTTATAATGAGAGTGTTGTTCTTAAACAGATAATATTCAGCAGAATACAGAACATTAATTACATTAAGAGTGAGTAGAGGATGATGATTTTTATGGCATTTCGCCAGCAGCTTTCCCATAAGGCTCAATATTAATGATATAAATACTTAATTGGTCGAATTAAACTGGCTCGTTATGCGCAGGAAAAAATTGGATAGATGGAACCAGTTCTTTCGTAATGGAACTGAAAACATTACTAAAAAATCATTAATCAGATATTGACCGAAGGCTTCCAGCATCAACGAAAACATTATCGATATCGTAGAATTCGTAAGATTGTTTTGAAACACTTCACACAAGAATTTAAAGAAGAAAGTTAGGGTCAAGTTTATTATGAGATATTTACACGTGAAAGCAGTAAGTTAAGAATTTGTTTTTCAGTTGATTGATAAAGATGCCTGTCATAAGGTGACTGGAAATCACACTGGAAATGGAAAACATTGTTGACAAATTATCCTATACAACTATTGTCTCGGGGTAATGGGGCAACGTTAAGCTAATACTTGTGTAGCTAGTAACTATGGAAATGGATAAGAAATTTTAAATGTAGAATAAAATATCTACAAGACAAAGTAACGTGATCAGTCACATTGAAGGCTCCGAAGTGGAATCATATATAAGTTGAACTAAGTATGAATAATGGATGCGTGCATCTCTCATCAGCATTATCTTCCTTCTAAGACGCATTTACAGAATATTTCCTGAAAAATAATTAACAAATGCCACCTCGAACCCCCTCAGGATCGTATGAAGGTAAATTGCAAAATTCAACTTCTTAATTTCCTGAGTGTTTTAAAAGCGACCACCTGTTCGATATGGCTCTTTTTTTTTTGGTTGAATACCCTCTCATGGAATTCTGTCTATTTATTATTTTCAAAAAGTTTTTTGAGGGATTTCGAATTTCTGAAACAGAGACGCCAGGTTAAATTGTGTCTTGATTTTTATTGTTCTCTATAACATATTTGTATTTGTTTACTATATTAATTAACAAGTCCTTTTGTCTTCCTGGGGAATTTCCAGATCGGTTCCTTATTTTCGCTTCCACTTTTTAAGCATAAAAATATACTCAAATTTTTTTTTTAGTCTAATTGTTTTACGTTTTGAAAATAAATTTACAATTTTTCTATTCCCAAATCAAATATCAAACTCTTGAATAAAATATGAAATCAAATATTTTATATAACCTAATAATTATAATTCATTGTAGACAATTCATTATTAATCAATAATGTTTAATTCTTATCTTTTGTATTTTTTATTCATATGTAGTTTGACAATAAAAATGTAAAGTATATATTTGTATGTATATTTTAAGTGCATATTCTTCGAATGTGAAGAAAATTCAAATCAATTTTTCTTCAAACCGGTGCATCCCACCCACGATAGACAAGATTTTCTTAATATTAATGGAAATGTCTGTTGCTAAATTTGATGCCAAAAATGGCAAAAATTAATATAAAATTTTTGTGAGCAGAAATGTCTGTAATTTACACATTTACAACAAAGGATTTGTCTTTCACACCCTATCAAATGAGGAAATTTCGGTATTTATCTACATATTTGTATAAATTGCACTGATGATACCGTCATCATAAGGCGTTTGGCTCTATTCGAAAACATTTTCATATAAGGTGACTGATTAAAATCATCCCTCGCATCCATTTTTTTTGTCGACAGACAAAAAGTCGATTATAGGAAAAATAATTCTACAGTTACAAATATGTAGTAAGTGAAC